>NW_024121987.1:4471813-4669099 GCF_016745375.1 Pimephales promelas
TTGACTTGTGTAGAATGCCAGCACAGAGTCAATTCACTCATTGTTTATCTCACAAATGCGCCTCTGTCCGTCTATCTCACACACCTGTAGTACTAAAGATCATTTAATTGGGCAATTTTTGTACAGTTACTACTTTTCCCATTGGAATGCCAAACATATTTTGTTTTAGCAAATAAGCCACGTACTAAATACGACTATATAGCCAGTAAGCTAAGAGGTTTTGTTGCAGTGTTTTTTTGTTTGTTTGTTTTTTTTAACCACTAAGAGATATTATAACGCAAAACAGAGTAAAACCCCTTTAACCGTTGTAAAATCACTATAACATTCAGCCTCTGCTTGTAGACAATTTCTTACATCTCACCCGTTTGAGCATAAATGATACGTTTATAAATGTACTGAATTTAAAGGTACTGAGTAATATAACTACATGTACTTACTAGGATTAGGGTTTGGTTTATGGTTAATTATAGTAATATAATAATTATAGTTATTACTATAGTAACTATGTAAAATAAAGTGTTACCCTCTTATGTTATGCATCCATTTAGAAGGTATAATGCATTACAAAAACATGACATACAACCAATTAAAGATGAATCTGCAAATATTATAATGCATTTCATAAATTATTATTTATACAAAGATACTATTGTATTTTCAAAGAGTGTGCAGAGATGCAGGCAAATATGACACACACACAATTTAGCGTGACTGCTCTGTTTACTTCGTCTTCTTAACGTCATTGTACATAACACCGGAACATCCGGAACATAAGTACACCGTGCATCATGGGAAATGTAGTCACATAAAGCATTTCACAATATACAACATCTCCTCCCCTCTTACTCTTTGAGGTCTAACACAAGATTACAAATTAAACTGTAATATCAGTAGTCAGAAATTTTGAAATTCAACTCTCTTAGAACTCTTCTTTTTTTATATATATATATAGAACATTCAACTTTGTTGTTTCTTATATACAACTAATTCCCTGGGAGTGAGGGTAGACTACCTCAAACCCTAGCTGACCCTAAGGGGATTATTCTGCCCCGAGCAATAAGGGTAGCTTCCAACTAAGAATAATCCAACAACCGCTGGGGCGGGTGTCGCTCCCTAACTGGGTATCGGCGCCCTGTTTGGCTCCCACTTTCTGCCGATACAACAGGTGATGCCGGTTCCTTTACTGATGGACAATTTGCGGTCTTGGTAGGCTCAGTGGTTAGTACTTCAGGAGCTGACGTACTGTTACTAATTTGGTCAGTGACATCCGCAACTTCGGAAACATTTGGAACTGCGTTTGCTCCTTGAGCAACTGATCACTGTGTCTCCTCCAAGACAAATCTCCAGCAGTTTTGACCTTATATGAGACTGGACCTGTCTGGGCCTCCACCGTAGCTGGAACCCACTTCGGACCACCGCCATAGTTCCGTGCCAGCACTGGTGAGCCTATCGAGAAGGTTCTGTCCTTGGCTCGCAGATTCCGTCGCTGTACCTGATTCCTCTGTTGTCTTAAGACAGTTTCTTTGAGTGTTGCTGGTTTGAGCAGCTCCAAGCTTGTCCTGAGCTCTCTATTGAACAACAGAGATGCTGGTGACACTTTAGTGGTTGCGTGCGGAGTACTGCGATAGCACAACAAAAAGCTATGCAGCCGTTGATGGAATGTTCCCTGTCCGAGTGAAGCTTTCAAAGCATGTTTCAAGGTTTGGACAAACCTTTCTGCTAAACCATTTGTTGCCGGATGGTAAGGTGATGATGTGATATGCTGCACACCATTTGCTTGTAGGAATGTGCCCATCTCGTGAGATGTAAATTGAGGGCCATTATCTGAGACAAGCTGCACCGGAGGTCCAAATCTACTGAAAATTTCTCCCAGTTTCTCAATTGTCTTTTCAGCTGATGTAGATTTCATGATAGCCACCTCCGGCCACTTACTGTGTGCATCCACGACCACCAGCAGCATTTTGTCTGGCATGACGTACATGTTCTTGCCTTTTCCTCAATTTGGCCATCTACTCCTGGCCACCAGAAGTAACTCCTGGCAATTTCTTTCATTCGGACCATTCCACAGTGTCCCACATGCAGCTGTTTTAGCACTTGCTTGCGCAGAGCAGAGGGAATGATCACTCTCCTACCCCACAGCAAACATCCTGACTGCACTGAAAGTTCATGGCGTCGAGAGACATACGGTTTTAACTCCAGGTCATCGGTCTCACCTTTTCCTGTCATTACGATATCCATGACTTTCGACAGAACAGGGTCATTGCGTGTGCTCTTACGGACTTGTACAGCTGTTACTGGGGCCCTTTCCACCTGGCTGAAGTAGAAAATTTCTGCAACTTGTGCCTCCTTCATTCTGTCAGCGAGAGGCAATCTAGACAGACCATCCGCATTTCCATGCAATTCCGCCTTCCGATACTTGATGTCATAGGTGTGAGCGGATAACAACAAAGCCCATCTTTGCATCCTACTAGCAGCCAGAGACGGAATGCCATGGTGTGGGCCAAAAATTGCAGTGAGTGGGCGATGATCAGTCAACAATGTGAACTTCCTTCCAAAAACATACTGGTAAAACTTACGAACTCCAAACACAATGCTCAACGCTTCTCGCTCAATCTGAGCATAGTTTGCTTCTGCCTTACTCAGACTCCTGGAAGCGAATGCGATCGGCCTCTCTTGACCATTTGGCATGATGTGGGACAAGACAGCTCCCACACCATATGGAGAAGCATCGCAGGCCAGTTGAATGGGAAGAGCAGGGTCAAAATAAGTGAGGGCATTTGACTTTAAGAGTGTCTCCTTTGCTCTTTTGAAAGCCTCCTGGCATTCAGAGGTCCACCTCCAATTTTTCTCGTGACACAACAACTTGTGAAGTGGTTTCAGCAGCGTAGCGATGTTTGGAATGAACCGCCCATAATAATTTAGTAAACGAGGAAAGACCGCAACTGGCTTACATTTCCGGGCTCTGGAGCATCCACAATGGCCTTAACCTTGGATGGAGATGTATGCAAACCAGAGGCATCAATGACATGGCCTAAGTACTCGACTGCAACCTGGAAAAATTCACATTTGTCCTTGCGCACCCTCAATCCGTATTCTTTCAGTCTCTCCAGGGTAGCATCCAGGTGTTGTAAGTGCGACTCTTCATCAGTGCCAGTCACTAGGATGTCGTCTAAGTAACACACCACGCCTTTAAGGCCCGCCAAAATCTGATCCATCGCTCGCTGAAAAACAGATGGGGCCGAAGTAATTCCAAATGGTAACCGCTTGTACCGAAATAGGCCTTTGTGGGTGTTGATGGTGAGAAGTTCTCTGGACTGTTCCTCAACATGCATCTGCAGGTATGCTTGGTTGAGGTCGATTTTGCTGAATTTTTGCCCTCCTGTCAGTCCAGCAAAGATATCATTAATGTGAGGCAAGGGGTATTGTTCTGCTGATAACACCGGATTTACAGTGACTTTAAAATCTCCACAGATCCTTATGCCTCCATCTTTCTTTAGAACTGGAACAATGGGTGTTGCCCACTTACTCACGCTGACTGGTTCCAGCACCCCTTCCTTCATGAGTTCCGCTAAGCTTGCCTCTACCTTGGGTTTTAGCGCATATGGAAGGGGCCGGGCTTTTAGAAATTTTGGCTGGCATCCCGGCTCTACAGTCAATTTCACCTGGATGTCCTTCATGCTGCCCAACTCCTGCTTGAACACATCAGAGTGTTTCCGGAGAATCCCTTCAAGATCCAGCGTTTTAGGTGTCATCATGTGTATGGCCGCCCAGTCCACCTTGAGTTGCTCCAGCCAAGAACGTCCCATCAACGAAGGATAATCACCCAAGACCACATACAATGGCAGTTTTTTCTTTTTCCCGTTGAGTTCAACTGTTACCTGCGTGAGTCCTTTCATAGTTACCGCTTCCCCAGTGTACGTCTTAAGAACCACATCAGGTGGTGCGAGTGGCAGGTGGCTCAGTATTTCGCTGTATACCTTATCCGACACGAGCGACACAGCAGCACCCGTGTCAATCTCCATTTTCACAGGCTGTCCTTCCAGCAGCGCGGTGACCTTATAAGCCTTGGTTCCACCAGCAACAGTGAGCACATGCAACGGAAATTCCTCATCCGATGTGTCAGTAACATCTTTGTTTTCCTGCTCCACTGAAAACACGCGTTGCTTTTGCTTCCTTCTGTATACTGGTTTCTGCTGCATTTTTTCCTTCTTTCCTGTTTTATTTTTACACGCACGCTCAATGTGTCCTTTTTTCTTGCAGCTGCGGCACTCCACATCTTTAAACCAGCATGAAACGGGTGAGTGTCCCGTCTTACCACAGCGAAAACATGGCCCTTTATTTTCATTTTGTTTTTCGGTCTCCATCTTACACACTTTACTGTTTGAGCTCAGTTGTTGTGCTTCCTTCGCAGCCAATTCCATTGACACACTCAGCTCTATTGCTCTTTGTAGTGTCAAGTTGCTCTCTGTTAACAGTCTTTTTTGTATTCCCTCACAACGGAGTCCGCAGACTAATCTGTCCCGAAGTGTGTCATTTAGCACTTCACCAAATTCGCAGTGTTCAGCTAATTTTTTTAGCACCGCTACGAACATTGTCACGGTTTCTCCTTCCAGCTGATTCCGTCTGTGAAAACGAAACCGCTCCGCAATTACTAAGGGCTTTGGAGAGAAATGTGCTTTAAGAGTGGCCACTATTTGATCATACGTTTTCTCTGCCGGTTTTTCTGGCTGCAGGAGGTTACGCAGTAGTGCATATGTCTTTGGGCCCATCACACTTAAAAAAGTGGGTACAGCTTTCTCATCAGCGATAGCATTAGCTGCTACAAAGTACTCAAATCTTTCTGTGTAAGAGCTCCACTGCTCACTACTCTCATCAAAAGAACCAATGTTGCCAAGAATTGTTGCCATTTTGTAACGTTCTCTGTCAGTTTCAAATAATTCAGTCACTTATCTGAATCGTTGTTGTTCTTCCCCCTCTTCAGTCACAACGTGGATTAGCAGCAGGCTCGTATCATTTCTCATTTTCGAGCGATCTCGCCGTCAATCCACTTCCTTCCCGCATTTAAAACACACACGCGGATTTACGAGCTCCTCGTCGCCAATTTATTGTATTTTCAAAGAGTGTGCAGAGATGCAGGCAAATATGACACACACACAATTTAGCGTGACTGCTCTGTTTACTTCGTCTTCTTAACGTCATTGTACATAACACCGGAACATCCGGAACATAAGTACACCGTGCATCATGGGAAATGTAGTCACATAAAGCATTGCACAATATACAACAGATACAATGCATTCATATCTTCATAATGCCTTGTACACAGTGTTACCAAAATGTCTACTATTGTGAGATATCTCTTCCATGCTAAGCTGTGTGTGTGTGTGTGTGTGTGTGTGTGTGTGTGTGTGTGTGTGTGTGGAGTTGTAAAGCATTTCAAATCGGCAACATGTTAGATCTCATTTCAATGAGGATGCTGCCACAGAAGACTATGCAGTCAGTGAGGCAGATCACCAGGTTTTCTAACAGAGTCTGTCTTTGTGGATCAGAAGAACTCAGCTCAGACAAAGCAACATGCTAGACTCACGCACACACTCAGACACAATGGACATTAATCTCTCAGCTTGTGTCAGACTAGATGGGATGGATAAATGAACGCTACAAGGGAGGAGGGATGAAAAATGGACCTTGTCCTGTTTTTCTTTTCCCCCAGCCCCCTTCTTCTCTCTTTCCCCCTACCTCTTCCTTTCCTAAGTGCCTTGCTTTTGTCATCTTCTCCAATCATTTCTTTCTCATAAATGCACAGAAACATTTTAACTCTGTCCCAAAACCCAGTGAGTTGGTTTGCTGCGGCTGTCTTCGTACACTTGCTACTTAAAATGAAACCTCACTGATTTGAAATGCTGTGCACATAGGCGGAAACCTTAGGTAGGCTAAGTAGAAATAGTGTGTCACACAAAGCGCAAAGAAGACTCGACTTACAATTGACTTCAGTAGAGTTTGGTTTTAGCATGTTGCTAAGCTAACTTAAGCATAAAAACACATTTGGGTATATTTTTAGTTGATAATTAGATTGTCCTGTTTTAATCAATCTATTTTAATAAAATGAAATCTGTATTGAATGAAACGTATAGTTTAATGAACAGTATGTGTCTGCCATTTGTTAAATGAGTTAGGATTTGCTAACTTAGTCAATGTATTTGTAATGAACCACAGGGAACAGAGGAATCCATTTGCAGCTTTATTTAACAGAGTCGTACAGGCAGGGTCGAGACGGGGCAGACAGAGCAATGCAGACAAGACAACAGGAATATCCAGGAGACAGGCAGAGATCAGGGCAGGCAGCAATAATCGTAATCCGTAAACAGTCCGAGTTCAGGCCAGGCAGATATCAATCACAGGAAGATCAAACAGTCCAAAGTCCAAAACCAGAAAATCAGAATCAGGGTATAAACGCTCAGAAATGATCACCGGGGCAAATCAAGACTTCGCACTGGTGTGGTGTGTGGAAGTGGCTTTTATGGGTGTGTGTAAATGCAGTGCAGGTGTGGTGTGCAATCAGTCCCAGGTATGAGGCATGATGGGAATTTGAGTTTAAAGCCAATGATCAATATTCCGGGGAAGGCTCCCTCTGGTGGCGAAGAGGAGACGGAGCGGGAGCCTCCACTGTAACAGAGCCCCCCCCCTGCAAGCGGCTCCCGACGTGAGGAGGCAAATGTCGTCGGGGTCTCCCACGGGGTCGAGGGGCCGGTTTCTCCGGGTAAGTCCTATGGAACTCCTCAGTGAGAGTGGGGTCCAGGATATCCCTCGAATTGACCCAGGACTGTTCCTCCGGACCGTACCCCTCCCAATCGACCAGGTACTGGAGAATATTACCCCGACGTCTGGAGTCTAGCAACTTGTGCACCTTGTACGCCTCCTTGCCGTCAACCAGAAAGGCAGGAGGGCCCTGGGAGGTAGCCCCCTCATCCGCCTCTCCCCTCGGACCACCAGCGAGTTTCAACAGAGAAACATGAAAAGTGGGAGAGATGCGGTAGTTAGCGGGCAGGTCCAAACGAAATGAAACAGGTGATATGCCTTACAATTTGAAAGGGACCAACATACCTGGGACTGAGTTTGCGACAAGGAAGTCTGAGTCGGAGATCTCTGGTGGACAGCCATACCCACTGACCAATCTGATATTCTGGAGCAGGACGACGGTGATGATTAGCCTGTTGCTCTTGACGTCTTACGGCATGTCTTAGATGTGTGTGTGCTTGGTTCCAGACCTCACTCTTACGTAGCCATTCTGTTACGGATGGGAGTTCTGTGGGTTCGCCTGACCATGGAAAGAGCGGCGGTTGAAATCCGAGGATACACTTGAAGGGCGTGATTCCGGTTGCTGGCTTGATCAGTGAGTTCTGAGCGTATTCAGCCCAGAACTAATATCTACTCCAGTCCTCTTGATGCTGTTGACAGTAAGTTCGAAGGAAGCGAATGATATCTTGGTTGAGGCGTTCGGTTTGTCCATTGGATTGTGGGTGGTATCCGGAGGTGAGACTGATGTTGACATTGAGATTCTTGAAAAAGGCGGTCCATACTCTGGATGTGAATTGAGGTCTTCGATCTGACACGATGACTTCAGGTAATCCGTAGAAGCGAAAAACTTGGTTGCATAAAAGTTCGGCAGTTTCCAAAGCTGTAGGGAGTTTGGTGAGAGGAAAAAGTCGACATGCTTTAGAGAATCGATCCACGATGGTGCAGATGGTGGTGAAACCTTGGGAGTTTGGGAGGTCAGTGATGAAGTCTATGGCAATGTGAGACCATGGTTGTTGGGGTGTGGGAAGAGGACAAAGCATACCAGCAGGTAATTTACGGGGTGATTTGGAGGTTTGACAGTCGGTGCAGTTTTGGATATGATTTGTGGTATCAGCTGTAAGCGTAGGCCACCAGAACCGGTTTCGGAGAAGATGAATTGTGGCAGTGATTCCGGGGTGACCAGAGCTGGGGTTTGAGTGGACCTGATCAATGAGACGGGATCGAAAGGTTTCTGGAACATAGATGAGGCCGGCCGGACATTCTGCAGGAGTCGGGGTTTGAACATTGGTTTGTTGGATTTCGGTAATGACATCCCACTGGACTGGAGCTACGAGCTCACATAGATTACATAGACAAGAATCGCATAAATTCTCACATAGAATGTTTTCTGGTTCGGAGTTCTGGTTTCTTTCTTCAGACTGTCGGGACAGAGCATCTGCTTTTGTGTTCTTGGAACCGGGGCGATATGTCACTGTGAAATTAAATCTGGTAAAGAACAGAGCCCATCTGGCTTGGCGGGGATTGAGACGCTTGGAAGATCGCAGGTACTCAAGATTCTTGTGATCAGTGAGAACAATGAAAGGTTCGGATGCTCCCTCCAACCAATGACACCATTCCTCCAGTGCCAACTTCATGGCTAGAAGCTCGCGATTTCCCACATCATAGTTGCGTTCCGCAGGAGAAAGTTTACGGGAGAAGAAAGCACATGGATACATCTTAGCTGGTTCCCCTTGCCGTTGTGATAATATGGCCCCCACACCTGTGTTAGAAGCATCGACTTCAACAATGAATTGACGTTCAGGATCAGGATGACGCAGGATAGGTGCAGTGGTGAAACGTGACTTTAATTCCTGGAATGCGTGTTGTGCTTCGGGGTTCCACAATATGCGAGGGGCTGTGGCGTTTGGTAAGGGCTGTCAAGGGTGCGGCTATGAGGCTGAAGTTTCTGATGAATCTCCAATAGAAGTTTGCGAATCCCAGGAATCTTTGCAGTTCTTTCACGGTTTGTGGTAGTGGCCAGTCTACTACTCCCTTCACCTTTTTCTCATCCATGGCAACTCCGTCTTGACTGATCACATAGCCCAGAAAAGAGACGCTGGTTTGATGGAACTCACATTTCTCCAGCTTGGCGTAGAGGTGAAATTGAATTAGTCTTTGGAGAACGGATTTGACGTGTTGGACGTGTTCTTCAGGTGAGTAAGAGTATATCAGGATGTCATCAATGTAAACGATTACCCATTTGTCCAGCATGTCTCGGAAAACATCATTCATGAAAGCCTGGAACACGGAAGGACTGTTAGACAAGCCGAATGGCATAACCAAGTATTCGTAGTGCCCACTAGTGGTGGAAAATGCAGTTTTCCATTCATCTCCTTCCCGAATACGGATCAAGTTGTAGGCGTTGCGTAAGTCGAGCTTGGTATAGTATTTGGCCTGGCGGAGTTTTTCTAATGCTGCTGGGACCAGCGGCAATGGATACCGGTACTTAACTGTGATATCATTCAATCGGTAATCAATGCAAGGTCTGAGTCCCCCATCCTTCTTTTTTACAAAGAAAAAAACGGCAGCGGCTGGTGAAGTGGAAGGTCGAATGAAGCCCTTAGCGAGTTCTTCTTCAATATATTGTTTCATGGCCTCAGACTCTGGTTTGGATAACGGGAAGATTCTTCCTCTTGGGGGAGTTGTTCCGGGAATCAAATCGATGGCACAATCAGTGGAACGATGTTCAGGGAGTTGAGCAGCTTTCTCTTTGCTGAAGGCTTCAATCAGATCCGCATAAACAGTAGGTAAATTTTCAAGTTCAGGTATTGTTGTACAGGATGCTGGTATGGATCGGGTTACTCGGGTAACTTTGGACAGACAGTGATTCTTACAGGTCTCATCCCAGCGAATGATCTGACCTTCTCGCCAAGAGATGTGAGGATTGTGGATCTGAAGCCATGGATGTCCCAGAATGATGGAGTGATGAGGAGCGTGGATGACGTAAAACAGAATATTTTCAGAATGAAGAGATCCGACATGCATTTTGATCCTTTCCGTCATACACTGGATCTTTCCTTCTCCGATGGGGTGCCCATCTAGCGCCTCCACTGTTAAGGAAGAATGACATGGATTCAGTTTAAGGTTAGACTGTTCGGCAAATGTTTGAGAAATTAAATTTCCTGCTGCTCCTGAATCAATGAAGGCTGTGGTTTCAAAAACTTTATCTTGGACGGTCAGACGAACTGGAATTGTGAGACTATGACTGGAGATTCTCCCTTTATCTTGAAAACTCACCGATGGGTTATGAGTGGATGGTCGCACAGGACAGGAGAGCTTCATGTGTCCGGATTGACCGCAATACATGCATAAACGGTTCTGGAGTCTGCGTTCTCGTTCCTCTGGAGTTATGTGAGTGATTCCCAGCTGCATGGGTTCGTGAGTGGTTGCTGCCCGGGGATTGCGTCTGGAACGCATCAGATTGTCGACTTGGATGGCCAGAGCGATATAATCATTTAAATTCCTCCCCTCGTCACGACAGGCTAACTCAGACTGTAGTTCTGGGGTAAGTCCTCTCCTGAAGAGCGTTTTCAGTGTGTCTTCAACCCAGTTAGTTTGTGCAGCGAGTGTACGAAAGGTGAGAGCATAATCAGCTGTGGTTTCTTTGCCTTGTGTGAGATTTAGGAGTTGTTCCCCGGCATCTCCTTCTCCGGTGGTATGCTCAAAGACCTGACGAAACTGTTGGGTGAATTCTTGGAAAGTGGTGAACGTATTACCCTCAGGTTTCCAGACAGCCGTAGCCCATTCCAATGCTCTGCCGGTGAGCAGCGAGCAAACAAACGCAATTCGACTCCCATGACTGGAGTATAATGCGGGTTGCTGATCAACGAAGATGGTGCATTGTAACAGGAACCCCTTGCATTTGCTTGGTGTGCCATCAAATTTATCAGGAAAGGCGAGCCGTGGATTAACTGTGGTACTCACATTTTCAGGAGGACTTCTCGGTAATGGAGGAGGAGCGGGCGTGCTGGGTGTTACGCCGATGGCAGTGCGAAGCTCTTGCATTCCCTGTACCAGTTGTTCGGTAAGAGTGGTCAGGTGACTGAGCTGCTGATGATGCAGATCCAAACGAGAGGCTTGAGTGGTGAGTTCGGTGGTTAACTGTAGAACAGCTTCTGGATTGGAAGATGGCGAAGTCTTCTGTAATGAACCACAGGGAACAGAGGAATCCATTTGCAGCTTTATTTAACAGAGTCATACAGGCAGGGTCGAGACGGGGCAGACAGAGCAATGCAGACAAGACAACAGGAATATCCAGGAGACAGGCAGAGATCAGGCCAGGCAGCAATAATCGTAATCCGTAAACAGTCCGAGTTCAGGCCAGGCAGATATCAATCACAGGAAGATCAAACAGTCCAAAGTCCAAAATCAGAATCAGGGTATAAACGCTCAGAAATGATCACCGGGGCAAATCAAGACTTCGCACTGGTGTGGTGTGTGGAAGTGGCTTTTATGGGTGTGTGTAAATGCAGTGCAGGTGTGGTGTGCAATCAGTCCCAGGTATGAGGCATGATGGGAATTTGAGTTTAAAGCCAATGATCAATATTCCGGGGAAGGCTCCCTCTGGTGGCGAAGAGGAGACGGAGCGGGAGCCTCCACTGTAACAGTATTATTGCATAGAAGGACACATGTGAGGCTACAATTGAATTGAAGCTACACGTTGGTTCTTTTTTTCAGTAGAAACAGGAGACTCAAGAGAAAATATCCATTTAATCTTGTCTAAAAGAAACAATTATGAATTTAAAATTATATAATTTGTTTTATTTCTTTCCAAAGGTAAACTAATGCTTTCTCTTTTTCTTCCCTAGTAAAAAACATGTGATCTGTAAGGATTGACCTCTCACAAGACAAACACAATAAACCAGGTATGAATACAGTCTTACTCACATGCAGAAAATACCTTTTAACATTATACTAGGCCTACATGATGTTGCCGAAGGTGACTTCTGAAACCTGGTTAGCATTGTTGATCCTCCGGTTCTATCATCCCTAAGTCAAAGGGTTTTTCAGTATTGTACATTTACATAAAATCTAAAATAATACTTTATTCACCCATAGCACCCTTAGCAGCAATTAAAAGCAGTGATGTCTTAACATTGTAATACTCAGTTGGAGTGAGGTGTAGACCACTCCAGGACAAGCTTTTTGGTCTTTAGCCACTCTAGAGTTGCTTTTGTTGTATGTTTTGAGTAATTTCATTGTCCTGGAGAAAGAAAGAAAAAAACGTTGTCTCTAGCTTGTGACGGAGATATGCATCTCCTAAGCATCAGACTTCCTATGGTCTTTTGAACAGTCAGATTTATGAAATGTACTGTCATCAGTTTCTTCCTCCTCATGACAATGCTTATGTTTTAGAGATTAGCTTGTGTTTTGACAATGCTTGTGTTTCTTTGGTAACCCCCTATTCACAATCCAATCCAATTCCCAAAAGGGTAAAATCAAGTCTCCACTTTTTCCAACTGGATGTCCTGTTTCAGAAAGACTCCCTTTCTCACTCTGCCTTCATTTTTGTGAAGGCATTGTTTTTTTGTTTGTTTTTTCGTTTTCATTTTTTTTTTTTTGTTAATAAAGTGTGCCGACAACAGCATATTGGGTGTTATTTATATGAGATCAGAACAGGTACAGTAATTTGATTAGACAAGAAATTCTAATTATCTTCCAAGAACATGTATATGTTGCACAAGTTGTTAGCACTATTAGAGGACCAGGAGCAAAACATTACTGACAGAAATACAAAAACAAACTACCAAATTACTAATTCTGTGAATAATGTGGATTGTAATTTGTAATCTACATGTAAACTGGAAGACATTCTAGAACTATCGTCACTACTCTCCAGAGAGCGGGCACAGACTGTGAGTGATGCTGCGGTGCAAGCGGGACAACATGGAGGGAATTAGTGGATCTTTAGCGGAATGATAACATAATGATTTTATGGGAATCCTCTGGGGGGTGAGGGAGGGGAAGGGAGAGCGACGAGAAGTGCACCTTAGCCAATGAGGGCAGGGGCAGTGGCTCAAGCCACCGGGGCCACCCCCCTGTGCACGGCCCTGCCCCGCGGAGTGGTTTGCGATGCAAATCTCACTCACCAATGTTAATTGGCATGTTTTGTTACCACTCACTCGCCAATATCCATTGGCTTGTTTTGTTATCACTCACTCACCAATGTTAATTGGCATGTTTTGTTACCACTCACTCAACAATATTCATTGGCTTGTTTTGTTATCACTCACTCACCAACAGGGGTGTAAAGTAACGAATTACAAATACTCACATTACTGTAATTAAGTAGTTTTTTTCAGAAATTGTACTTTTTTGAGTAAGTTTAAAATTGTGTAATTTTACTTTTACTTGAGTACATTTTAAGTGATGTATCGGTACTTTTTCTCCGCTATTTTCCTTCTGTTTGTGGCCGTTACTCGTTACATGCTTGTTTTAATTTTATTTTTATCCATCAACGTGATTGGATCGAGTAATCGGTCTCGTGACTGTCATCAATTCAAATTAAGCATAGAAAACTTACCGCCTATTCCTGCTCGTGACTGCTGTGGATGTGCATTCATCACGCATCAATTCAATATCAGCGTCTTCGTCTAATTTCCGCTTAATATGATATTTATATAGGCTGGCCTGTCTACATGGCCTAACATTTGGTCTGAGGTTGGGGGAATTGCGCGACGAGTTCATAATGCGGTGAATTCCCGCTCCCATATACTTCACAATCACAGGAGAGGCGCGCGTCACGATCTGTGCACTGCCGCGTCTCGCGCTCGCCATGCCGCCAGATTCAGAATCAGTGCACCATGTCGTTAACTTGAACTGCATTACTTAATAAGAAATTAGCACAGCTCGTTAATAAACAGCGTTTTTTGATTGATCCATTATATGATCCGTCTTCATTTGGCAAGTGCACTTGCGCAAAAACATTTTTCATGCTGAACTTTTTTTTTCTTTTTTTTTTTTTTGCGGATGCTGCTGATAAAACAGCTTCGCCGAGACTTAAGAGACAAAGTGTGTTTGTTTCTTTTGTAAAAGTTTCCTGGATATAACTTCCCTATTTAATGCACAATTTTCCTTACAAATTATATTATCAGCATTACAATGTGAGTAAATGTAGCTGTGTAAAATGTAAGGGATGATGCCACCCTTCTAGAACAATGCATTTACGTTTAAATTGTAACATATTTAATAGCATGGAATAAAAGTGTGTAATTAGTGTTAGCTCACTATCTTAGCCTTTTTCAGTGCATTAGTTGAGGTAATCTGCATAGTGATTCTCATTTATCAAAAGACTATTGGTACCATTTTGGAGAGAAATTGGGTATTTTTTTATTTTATTTAACCCATCTGGGTGTGTGATGCTGAACTATCATATGAGTTTCTAAAGGTTTTTGAATTATTTGAGCAGTTATGAATATTGATATTTTATGTGCAACAATAACATGCTCAGGCCCAGTGGCTTTTCGCCTAATTTTAAATGCTTTTCCCCCCAAATAATATGATTTAAATGGTGATGAGTGTACTGATTTGATGCATTTTAAAAAGATGGATGATAGATATTCTTCAATCTTTCTTACAAAGAACAAAATATAATGTGAATTCCAGTATGTGCATTTTTTTTTAATTAATAAATTGTAGTGCACAGTGTATATTATAAGGGTTAGAATCCGCACCTCAGTACTTACTACTCACTACTCTTGAGTACTTTTAAATAAGCTACTTTTTTACTCTTACTCAAGTAGTTTTTTGGACAAGTACTTTTTACTCTACTCACACTACATTTTTTGGAATGTAATGGTACTTTTACTTGAGTATGTTTTTTCAGTACTCTTTCCACCACTGCTCACCAATGTCCATTGGCTTGTTTTGTTACTAATTGCCACTTAAAGGTGATAGGGCTCTCAGACGAGATCCCCATTCGTCAGTCACTAACATAACGTCAAAGGTGACTGATTGATAGGGAATTAAATGTGAATTCTTTGCACAAGTTTATTTTTTTAATCAGAGTGATCATATACTGTAGGGAAGCCAAAAGATGACAAAATGGATGGATGTTGTGTTAATTGCATTAAATATTTTTAACACTTTGAACTGAAACTTCACAAAGCGCAAAATTATTGTGTTAATTTTGACAACCCTATTAATATTATATATCTATTATATTATCTGCAAGTACAGATTGTCTAGTGTACAAGATTTGAAGTACACTGCATGTGCACATTCAATAGAATTAAAGGCACTTCTTTTCCCACAAGGTTTAGCTTTCAAAAATTCTAGCTTCCTAAATTTTTTTGTCTCTGATGCCACCAGGAGTGGTGGTGGTCTCTAAAGATGTGTGATGTAGAGGGCTGCATTGGGATTGGGTCCCGCGGGACCCAACGCAAATCTCGCGGAGCGGGCGGTTTGAACTTTGATGCGGGCGGGAATGGGCGGCGAAAAAAAACGGCTGCGGGATCAGGAGGTAGCCTTCACATGATGGAGAATGAGAAGATGTCAATAAATGATGTGGAAAATAACCTCAAAAGAGGTATTTTCAGCACAAAAACTAAGAAAGGCAAGTCTGACATTAAGTTTCTCAATTGTCTGTGACAAAGACAGAAAGGAACTGGACTTTGTTCATTCTGACAAATGTGCAAAAATACTCGTCTATAGCCTATTGTATATATATATATATATATATATATAATTTTTTTTTTTTTTTGCAAAGCAGTCTATTTTTATGTGCCCTGGGATGGTGCTTGATAAATGTTAAAAAAAGGTTTAAAAGGTTTTGATAAAAATGAAATTATATTTGAATGTATTGTGTTTTGTCTTGTTCTCATAAGCTAGCTGCTTTCAGACTTGCTTTCTGTTCATTTACAATAATTACATTATTATCAAGCCTGACGGAATACAATAGCCAAAATCAAAGTACTTGAGAAACGCGCGGTAGCCTAAGCATTTTAAATGTCCCCGAACGATAGCCAGGATTCATCTTCCTGATCAGTGCATCAGAATACATGCGGGCCAGGGAAAAGAAACAAACAACCCCATTAATCTCTTTAATAATAGCAATACAAATAAGTGGTTTTTTTTTTCCTGCGGGACGGGAGAAGACACAAAATCAATGCATCTCTATTATTGTGCGGGAATAAATTCTCAGAGTTTTGCGGGTGCGGGCGGGAGTGGACATACATTTTGCGGGTGCGGGCGGGAGCGGAACACATACGTTGCGGGAGCGGGCGGTAATGGTCAGAAATTCGGCGGGTGCGGGCAGGAGCGGGATGAAGAAAACAGTCCCGCGCAGGACTCTAGTGTGATGGGATGGCATACACTCATGTTTGCAGAAATCTTTTGATATACTACTCCATACTAGCCTGGATGCCAGCCCGAACTCCGCCCACAACATTTTTTGGACGGGAAGTTCGGTCTGGACTCGATCCACTGAGGAGTAATAGGCCTTTTTCACACTTCCGGGTTTTGTGTTTCCGGTGCTCACCGACGCCGGGTAAACTTACTTCCGGTGATAACAACAATGGCCGAGTCCAAGAAGTGCAGCAATTCTGAGCAAAAACAACCTTATTTATCTTTTCACGGGTATCCTTTGAATGAAGACCAAAAAAAGAAATGGGTTATCGCTATTAGACGGGACGAAGGGTCTACATTCGTCATTCGGAGAGGCAGCACGTATGTCTGCAGTCAGCATTATACCACTGCCGACTACATTCCAGGAAGTTCGTGGCTGAAGGTTGGAGCCATTCCCAGTCGTTTCCCTTGGAACAATTTCTATGTACCCCCTCAAAGGCTGGCAGCTTTTGAGAGATCTGCCGTTCGACTTGGCATGGATGTACGTGTTCAGGAGCAACCGGTGGTCTCAGAAGATGCACCCACTGAATCCAGTCACGTTGAGGAACATGACTACGCGGCACGCCCACCTGCCGGTAAGTACTTATGTTAAATTTTGCTTGTGTGAAAACAGTGAAGACTGTGCTGTGACATGAAATACAAAACAAAAAAACAAAAAAAAAACAGCTTAATTAGTTGCTAACTATATTATTTACATTTTTATAGGTGCATTAGATGAGGCTCTGCAGTACATTGAAGAACTGGAGGCTAGACTGCAGAAAATGTCACTAGAGAAACAAGCAATAATGAGCAGATTTTGTGTTTCTGATCACACAATCAAATACTATACAAAGTTTTCCTCACAGGAAGTTTTCCAGGTGTTCTGGGAGTCTGTTTGTCCATCGGCCAGCAATCTTGTGTACTGGACTAAGGCACAGAGGATGGGACAGGAAGCATCCCCAAGCCCTAGCCCTGCATGGAAGATCCAGCTCATAGATGAACTGTTCATGTATTCCTGTCGAGTAGCTGCTGGACTGAGGGAACAAGTAATCGCTGACATTTTCGGGGTAAGCGTGGCCACGGTGAGTAGGGCCATTATCACCTGGGCTAACTACCTGTTCTTAGTGTTGGGTTCAGTACCCATTTGGATGTCCAGGCAACAAATATGCCTAAGAAGTACAGTTTGTTCTGTCCAAACCTGCGAGTCATCCTGGATTGCACAGAAGTCCGCTGTGAAAGCCCCACATCTCTGACACTCCACTCAGAGATCTTCTCCAGCTACAAGAGCACTACAACATTTAAAGGTCTGGTTGGAGTAGCTCCATGTGGTGCAATGACTTTCATCTCCCAGCTTTACACAGGTTCAATCTCCGACAAAGAGATCACAAAGAAGTCCGGCATTTTGGACCTGCTTGAACCTGGAGATGAGGTCATGGCAGACAAAGGATTCACAATCGAGGATATGCTCTCCACTGTTGGTGCTAGACTGATCATTCCACCTTTCAAACGTGCTAAGCAGTTTAGCAAACAGGACTGTGAAAAAAACACAGGCCATTGCACGCCTCAGAATTCTGGTGGAAAGGGTAATTCGAAGGGTCAAGGAAAACCACATTTGGGATACTGTTGTGCCACTCACCTTGTCAGGAAGCATCAATCAGATCTGGCATAATTGCTGTTTTATGGTTAATTACCAGGGTCCGATATGTTTCTTGAGGAGTGAATGTACAGTATACAAGTATATGCATAATAATATTAGATATTTACAATGACCGTGTGATTTTTTACAATAGTAGTAACAGACTTTCAATATTTAACATTAAATATCTTGTTTTTACTTTTTTGTTTACTTTGTACTGTAACATTTGATCAAATGCATATTGTCATTATTTATACTAAGTTTCCTGAAGGTAATTTGACAGACGCATTGAAATAGTTGACAAGAGGCCTTTTTTTAATAAGAATCAATAAAAACATGTGTGTAAACTGAGTTCTGCTGTTCATTGTTATTTTACACAATACAAATACATAAACAATTAGTAAATGTGCATGCATACATATCATATACACATATGTTACACAAGATCAAGCTCAAAATATAATAATGTATTAACTATTATGTAAATAAATGTGGGTGTACTGTATAAAAGTATAAGAATAAATCTTAAAAGGTCATGGACAGTTTCTGTTCATATTATTACCCCATTTGGTAACACTTTACTTGAAGGGGTGTGCATAAGACTAACCCAACACCTTCATAATCATGACATGACGCATGTTATGAATATGAAGGAGCTTGTATGCATGTTTATGATAACTGTCATTAAGTGTCATTCACTCAATTATGACATTTTTAATGCAAATATGACATTTAGGTTGTCTTTATCACACCTTGACATAAACCAATACATCATAACCTGTCAGTGTCTTTGTCATGACAACTTGACATTAAATGTATTTAAACTGTCATGTGGTTGGCTTTGACATTGGCTGTCATGAGGCATTATAACTGTGTCATGAATATTTTTCATGACCTCAACTACAGTGGTACACATTGAATTTGTCATTAAAAAGTTATAATGGCTTCATGACAGGCAATGTCAAAACCAACCACCTGACAGTTTAATGTAATTTAATGGTTATGATGTATTGATTTATGTTAAGTTGTCATAAAGAAATCATGAGTGCTTACTACCACCTTGCGATCAACAACATTGGAGACTGAACACATACAAATGGTTAGCAATTAGCATTCATAATGTTGCAAGTGCTAGCGGCAGATAGTTGTCAACTTACCTTGATAATTGTGAATAAATTCCTCAACAAAGAATTTATAGCCTTTGCTCAGCCTTGTTTCTTTAACTGTTGAGTGCTGTCCAACAATTCTGTCAACATCCTCAAATCTTAGCCGTGGAAGTGTCGAGAGAGAAGTTGTGAAATAACGCTCCATGTTCAAACACCGTAGTTTCTGCTGTGGCGGAAATCAGTTTACCCGGCGTGACGTAGTTTCCGGTTACGCGTGAAAAAGGCTTATTATGATCGGTTCACAAATCATCGGGCCAATCAAATTGCCAGGGCGGGCTTCATACGATGATGGACAGATGATCTGCAAGTACGTAATCATCACGTTATCAAAGAGCGCTAACTGATTTCCTGACTGCAGCTGGAGAATTGAGATACAGATTCCGCTGTCGCGTCTGTTGTAAAATAAATCGACAGTGCATTAATTTTAATAAACAAACAGAGAACTGCAATCAAGGTATTTGTCGATCGGAAAGATATTTTTGCTGTCCTTCCAACATGATTCGGGAAAAGTGTAACTTATCAGCTGGCTCTGACGGTCGCGAAGAAGATGGGACGTAATGAAAAGCCTGTGGTCGTTGTGGTTTCTCCTTTGGTCACACTTAGGGAGAAGTAAGTAAAAGAAGCAACAATCGTTATTTAACTTCTAAAATAAATAAAGTTAGGCTATGTTCTGTATTTGAAAACTGCGCTATGCAAAGGAGTTGACTTACTGCGTTGCTCTGATTGGTTGTAGGTTTACCGACTATCCAATTGAGGGCAGAGTTTTTTTTTTTCCTGGTTCGGTTAAGACACGCCTCATAATCAAAGCCCAATGGAGCGGTCTCAGACTCATTTTCTTATTAGAAAATGAGTATGACGAAGTCAGGCTAACGCCATACATTCCAAACACACTAAGCCAAATCCTTAGAACAGCCCTGGTCACACCTAAAGTTTTATGGCACTCATTTTTATAACGGAAAGTTTTAAACAGACTTGCAGCCATGCAAGCATTGGGCCATGCAGACGAGCCCTTAGTGAATACTCATATGTGTCTCTGCTGTGCTGTAACAGTATCTAACCACTACTCATACTATTTCTGCAGTATGTTTACTGTTCTCAGTTTTCCAATACACATGGCAAAATGCCATGCCGTTTGAAACAATATGCTGGACTTTCTATTTTCAGTGTGATATGTGAACTGGAATGCATAAGCAAAGTTTTGAGGGTTGTATTCTGTTACCAGTTACGATCCCATTGTACTCACATTTTAACAAATAATCATGTTGCAGTGTGCTTACTGAGCACATGCTGATTTGAAAATGTTTTGTGAGATTCATGTTTGTGGGGTGTCTTTTAATTGTCCAAGTAGACAGCTTTATTGAAAAATGTATGATATCAGTCTAGTACTAGTCCTTATACACCCTTAACATTGTGCAATTATGAATCATACAGTTTTAGAATTTGTTAATTTTGTTATATGATCCAGTATTGTGAGCTGTGTGTGCCTCACTCAAATACAGTTGACCCATGCTGGGAGTTTTTGTATGCAATGCTGTATGTATTTGCCAATGGATAAGCCATGCTGTTTGATTACCCATGATACTGCATGTGTGTAGTAGAGTCACGGTGTGTGTATTGTTTGATAAGCCATAATCATAAATCCTAAAAGCTAATGACTCGCCCACTCTGCACCCAATCAAAACACAGCCACATTACCTAGCGCTGGGCGCTATTGAGCTATCCATCATGAGTAATATTAGCGCCCTGTGCGTGTGATATAAAAAGAGAGAACGATGATGTTTCCAGTTGGATTTTCTATGGGTGTGTGATGGCGTGTGGGGTTTAGTTTATTTTGTAATGTGAGGTTGTGTATGTGCTCACGCAAAAATGTAAATTCTCTCCTAATTTACTTGTTCCAAGCTCTTTTTTTCTGTTAAATACCAAAGTTGATATTCTTAAGAATGTCCACGTTGCTCTTTCCCACAAAATAAAAGTAAACTTTGCTCTTTCCCACACAATAAAAGTAAACAGTGACAGGGACTTGCAAAGTCCAAGACCAAAGACAAAATATAGCCTGGTAATACCAAACTATGCTACTTCGCTTTGCTTCGTATACAGAGTCTGGAGTGACATCACTGAGAAGTGTTTTCTTTATCGCGAGGGTTCATTTGTCTGAAATATAAAATCATTGGTTACCAGTAAGCCAATCACACAACGTTTGGTTATGCGCCAGCTCAGCCGCATCAAATTAAACCTGTCAACACATAAGTTATATGATGCAAAAATGAAACCATTGAGAGAAATACCAGAGTACACATGGCTGTGAATGACTTTTGTAGATTATGTGAAGTAAATTTACACATCCACGGCACAATCAGGGCCTTTAAACTAATATTTGATAGTAGAGAGATACAGACAGATAAACTTAAGGTGTTGTTGTTATATTGTAATTACACAAATGAGTAGGCTACTGAGTAATATTAAACATGTGTACATGTACTATAGGGTTAAGGTGAGGATTTGGTTTAGGTTTAGTTACTTGCATAATTGAATGTTATTACTGTAGTAAGTACATGTGTAATGTGTTACCAATTCCTTTAACCGTAACACACCAAACAATGCAATGCATAAATCGAAATACAGGTAACACAGAAAATTCGTCTAGTGGTCATATGACTCCCATTTACACTTTTTATTTTAATTTTATTTTTTTTAAAGAACAACATTTAAATCAGTTAATACATCATTAATCCTTCCAAACGTGTTATCCGTGTCTTATCCTGATTCACTTTGGTAGGACTAATAAATGTGTTTATATTTTAGAACTAGCGGGATAGTTCTCGCAGGAAATTGTATACAAAGCCGACAGTACGTGACCACAAGACCACTGCGTGTCTTGTCATATCCATAAAAAGAGGAAAGTTGCTGTTGTTTTGTTTTTGCTGTTGTTGTTATTGAAGCACGCAGCACATTTTTACTGTTTATTCATCTCAACGCCACTCCCATCAATGAGGGTGGCTTCAGGATGTTCACTAACAGTATACTGCTGTGCAGGTATTTCAAATTTTTTTACACCTAATGGCTCTTTCAGACTGCACGATTTTCAAAGTAGTCAGGTCGCTGCTCTTTTCACACTGCATGACTATCTTGGCCAGCATTCAGTCGCTGCTGTGTTCACACTGGACGATGGATCGGCGACAGAAGGTTTCACACTGCATGACTTTAGAAAAATCGCCGACAGACTCTGTCTAGCACGCTGCACGCAAACTACATTTCACAACAAACACGCGTGAGATATGAAAAGGAAACAACGCGCGACACCACACGTGCAAGACCGGAGTTCTCACGTGAGACTTTTTTTTTCGACCCGGTTGTGGTACAGCTGGTGAAACAGACATGAGTGCTCCTGCCAAATTTCTACTATTTTTTCTTCCATTTATTGTGTCCAAATAGACCGAGAAGAAGCTTTTTTTGTTGAAACAATGCCATAGCATGTTGATATGTGATAACTCCTCCCTGAACTCCCTGCTGCTCTGTATCTTGCTCTCTCACTGGCTGCCGGTGATCGCCGATGTAGTTTTCAGTCAAAACACTTTTCACACAGCAGGATTTTGAATCGCCGACAGGTCCAGATATTTAGCATGCCAAATATCTCACGGGCGTCGGCGACTCGTCGGTGATTCTATCAGTTCGCGTCTTTGCTCATTCACACTGCGTGATTGTCACTCGCGTGAACGAGCGCCGATTTGCCTGTGATTTCGGGCATTTGTCGGCGATTTCTCAAAACCTGTCGGCGAGCCAAAATCGTGGCTAAAATCATGCAGTCTGAACTCGGCATAAGCGAAAACGAAACAGAACTCCATTCATGACTATAATGGGGCCAAACAAAAATTTCTCCTGAAAATTACCTCTACAAATTTCTTTAAAAAGTTTACCCCTACTTCCCTTTTTTAACTTGAATAAGTTCCATTAATGTGCTATATACCAAGTCTTCTGAAGTTGTATGATAGCTTTGCTTTGGGTAGACCAAAATTTATGTAGTCATCCACTCATAATCTTCCCCTCCACAAAAGTTCTCAACTGACATTTTCACATACGCATAATCAAACTTGGTACGTCAAAGGTTTGAAATTATGTTATTAAATTTCTTGTAACCAAATGGTGCACACCAATTTTTGAATGAGACTGCTAATTATAAAAGAGCAGCATGCACATTCTGCTAAACACCTTCTTTTGAGTTTCAGTGAAGAAAATTAAGTTTGGAATGACATGAAGATTGTAAATAATGACAGAATTTTCACTTTTTGAACTATCCATGATGTTTTGTTGTGTGCTCAGTACTGTTCTGCAGCTCAAAAAGACATCGAATTGTGTTTTCCCTCCTCAGGTGGGTGTGGCCTGTGTGCAGTAGTGTGTTTTTCCTTTGACCAATCATCTGGCTCGTCTGGGTTGGTGTGGGGGTGGGCGGTGTAATGACAGACGCCGGTGCGTGTGAGTTAAGGGTAACGGTGGCGATGGCAGTTGCGGTGTCATTAGCGTGCGCCCTCGAGGAGAGATTAGTCTGATTTATGGTGAGCGACGCTAATGGAACAGATATGGCTGCTCTCGTACCCTGCCATCCACGCTAATGAAAGTTTTGTGCAAATGTGAAAGAGAGCACTGCAGAGCAGAGGCTTTCACCAGCACATCATCACTTCTTTGTTTTAGTCTAATTCAGTTTTTATGTGAGTGACTTCAGCTTGAATATATCACTCTGTCATTAGTGCAGTGTCCTTTTTAATCTGTGTATTTCTTTTCGTTTTGTCTCACGTCATCTTCTAATAATGCAATAGGTGATTTTACTTCAGTTAAGGAGTATAAAGCAACAAAAACAACAACAACAAAAAACTCAACCATGATAACATATCTGTAACTTTGGCTTTAACTCTGGCTTTATTATTCAACTTAGGTTCATTGGACAAATTCTCCGAAACAAACAATATTACATTGCTTCAAGTTTCGCAAGTAAAATGTCCAGTGCTGCTAAAAGCATGTTGTTGTAGGCTATTGCTGCAGATCAGAATTGAAATGTCTGGTTTGTGGCACTAAAATGTTAATGATCTACCGCGTTTGAAAATAACTTACCAACACTAAACCCTACCATAAATGATGATGTTAACAAAACCAAAAGTGAGATATAAACACTAGCCTATTGAAGCATCTATGCCATTTTAGCTTGCTTTTACAAGTCTTTGAGCTCTTGATTGTGTATTTCATGACCAGTTCGTATATTTTGTCTAAACCTGTGATGAGTAGGTTTAGGGGTGGGGTCAGGGATAAGTAATTTGTACGAATTCATACGAATTGGGCAACACTTAAAATATCTACTATTTAGAAAAAAATCGTATAAGTAAGGTTGTACAAATTCGTACGAATTAACCACCTAGTAAAATATTGTCGAATTACTGTGAGATTGGGTTGAATGCTGCTGTACAAGATGAGCTACAGAGCAAGTTTACTACATCAGAAAGGTCATATATATGGAGCTGGTTATGTGACGCAAATATCAATGCCGCTCTAATCATAATTTTTGTGAAAAGTGAAAAAAGTTAGTGTTTTACTGCCTCTAGTGCTCATTTTAGAATGAAACTGCAGTGAATATGTATAGGAAACGTTTGGCTCCCATAAACATTCAAATGAAATAGGCACCTTTATGTTCATAACTATTCATTTTATCCATACACTATATTATCACTTGGTGGACAATATTTAAGAAAGGTGACAATATTTAATGTAAGAACAACATGGGTCAAGTCATTAAAACTGGTCAGCTGACCTTAGAGACAGAATGCAGTTGGCTCTGATTGGTGCTGAATTTAATGTATGTCCATTAGTGATTTAAAAACACTTTATTTAGGATGCATCATCGAAAGTGTACGGAGCCCGGGAAGTCACCTGTGGGGTGGGGGGGGGGGGGGGGGACAATCCGAGGCGACGGTTTTGCAATCTGTCCCCTCAGTTTATAAATTGTACTCACGTATTCTTAAACTGTTCCCTCGGTTTAACAATTCGTGCTCACGGATTAATAAACCGTATCCACGAGTTCCTAATCCGTGCTCTCAGATTTGTAAACCGTGCCCTCAGTTTTTGCAATCTGTACCCACAAATTCATAAACCATGCCCACACTTTCGCAATCCGTACTCACGGGTTTGCATGATTCAACCAGGCCTCCTGTTTAGATGTGGGATGCATTGCATTGTTTTTAAAATCCTTTTTTAAAATGGATAATTTCTTGCATTTTCTAAAAACTACATATAAGCTACTTTTATCTTTAAAGTCCATTTTTAGAGGAAAAAGCTCAGTACTATAATAAGCTAAATAAATAAAATAATAATAACACACCGTTCAAAAACTGTAAAAGGTTTGGTTATAAGTTTTAAATTATTTTATGTTAAATGTATTACTGTCTTCGGTGAACTCATTCAATAAACGCAAATAATAATTAGCTATCAAATTAAAATCCATTTCGGCTACAGGCCTATTTAGAAGACGTTCTATTATAGACAATTCGTCAAATGTCTTAGACAATAATAATGGGCTAAGATTCTAACAAACAAACACAGGTTTTTAACGTATATTCAACCATTTGTGTGAAGCATGTCATTGCCGCGGCCGCAAACAATTGCATACTGTCAACAGTGGAACAATTTAAAATAATCTAGCATTTCTGGTCATACAGAAAAAAATACATTATACATAATACATACATACACTCCAGAGCGCATCTCATTTCTCTAAAGGTGCATCAACTTTACAGCGGAGATGGAGATATGTTTAGCCCGACACTAGAAAACTGTTTATTTAAGCAATAAAAATCCATCGTTATTTTTCAGACACATTTATTATGATTAGCCTATAAATCACCTATAAATCATCTCTCTCTATGGTTCCCGAGACATGCTCTTCTCATTTAGCACTGCGGGCAAAATATAGTTTTTAGAAAGTAAAATCTATTTTTTTTTCCATATTAATTTGCGAATATTTTAAATGTTTAATAAAGGCAAAAAGTCAATGTTATTTATTTTTTGTGCGCAAACACTTGGATAGCCTATGCGTCAAAATCTTGTGTTTATTTGTGATACTGTAATCTCAGCCCTGTATTATCATTGTCTAACCTGTATTATGACTGACATTTGATGAATTGCTTTGTTTCTTTTTTTGATAAAAGCGTCTTATATCTAAAATGTTGTTACATGTGTCCTGTGGTCCCCCATTCTTTGTGTATTTGGTTCAGTCCTGTTTCTAGTTTCCCGCTCCTCGTTTGTATTCAGTCCCTTCACCTGTGTTTGGTTAATTTTGCCCCAGCTGTGCCTTGTTCCCCTAGTCTGTTCTAGTGTATTTAAACCCTGTGTTCTCCTCACTCCTGGTTCCGTTCTCGTTGATGTATAGTGTGGTTACTGTTTCCCTTCATTATTTGATTAAATTCCTGTTGACCGGTTCTCCTTGTGCTTCCTGGGCACCACATGCCCGTAACAGAAGAACAGACCCTAAAAAGGAAGAAGAAGGTGAAGAACTTTATGGCAGAAGACAAACTCCTCTTCATTTCCCAGAATGGGCGATCGTTGGAGGGGTATGTGGAAGAGTTCCTGAGTCTTTATCATCAGGTGAGCTGGGGTAACTCTACTATTAATGCCTGCTTCCGGATGGGACTGGATGATGGTAAATTATTCAGATTTATCTCCCCTGATGATTGTTACAGGTCAATCCTAGACTTCATTAACTATATCCTAGAATTACATGGTTCTAATTTCTTTGTTGATATAGTAGAAAACAATCAAAATCATCCAGTCCCTACCCACAAGCATGTGGATGCCCCAGTTCATCCTGAACCAGCACCTTTCACATACCTCTCCAAGGGTTCGAAGTCCTCCGGCTCATCCGAGATGGTCTCAGGGGAAGATCTGGCGAGTCCAACCCAGTCCGCAATCCACTTCAGCCCCACCGAGACCGCCCAGGGTCCAGAGCCTCATCCTGCAGAGACCGTCCAGCCCAAGAGCGTCCAGCCTGAGCCCGTAGCCTGCCCACCAGCGCCTGAGCCCGTTGCCTGCCCGCCAGCGCCTGAGCCCGTTGCCTGCCCGCCAGCGCCTGAGCCCGTTGCCTGCCCGCCAGCGCCTGAGCCCGTTGCCTGCCCTCCAGCGCCTGAGCCCGTTGCCTGCCCGCCAGCGCCTGAGCCCGTTGCCTGCCCGCCAGCGCCTGAGCCCGTTGCCTGCCCGCCAGCGCCTGAGCCCGTTGCCTGCCCGCCAGCGCCTCAGGCCGTTGCCTGCCCGCCAGCGCCTCAGGCCGTTGCCTGCCCACCAGCGCCTGAGCCCGTTGCCTGCCCGCCAGCGCCTGAGCCCGTTGCCTGCCCGCCAGCGCCTGAGCCCGTTGCCTGCCCGCCAGCGCCTGAGCCCGTTGCCTGCCCGCCAGCGCCTGAGCCCGTTGCCTGCCCGCCCGTTGCCTGCCCAGCGCCTGAGCCCGTTGCCTGCCCGCCAGCGCCTGAGCCCGTTGCCTGCCCGCCAGCGCCTGAGCCCGTTGCCTGCCCGCCAGCGCCTGAGCCCGTTGCCTGCCCGCCAGCGCCTGAGCCCGTTGCCTGCCCGCCAGCGCCTGAGCCCGTTGCCTGCCCGCCAGCGTCTGAGCCCGTTGCCTGCCCGCCAGCGCCTCAGCCCGTTGCCTGCCCGCCAGCGCCTCAGCCCGTTGCCTGCCCGCCAGCGCCTGAGCCCGTTGCCTGCCCGCCAGCGCCTGAGCCCGTTGCCTGCCCGCCAGCGCCTGAGCTCCACGCCAGCCCTGCCGAGCCTGAGCTCCACGCCAGCCCTGCCGAGCCTGAGCTCCACGCCAGCGATCCTGAGCCCACTCCGCTGGTCCCGTCCAGCACTGATCCCGAGCCCACTCCGCTGGTCCCGTCCAGCACCGATCCCGAGCCTACTCCGCTGGTCCCGTCAAGTCCCAAGCCTATCCCAGAGCATGTTCCTGAGCCGGTTACTCTCCCCAAGAAAATTTTTTTGGGGGGGGGATATAGAACTCCGCCATGGCCACCTGGAAAAAATAATGCGCTGCCTGATCCACCCTGGGCCCCTGCGCTACCAGCTCCGCCCTGGCCACGCCCTCAGCCTGCTCCGCCCTGGCCACGCCCTCAGCCTGCTCCGCCCTGGCCACGCCCTCAGCCTGCTCCGCCCTGGCCACGCCCTCAGCCTGCTCCGCCCTGTCCACGTCCACGTCCTGCTCCGCCCTGGAGGCTTCCTGCTCTGGATAGGCCTCGCCCTGGTCAGCCTCCAGGGCGCCCACCCCCCCCACCCTATTGAAGTTCTACGGCGCGAGGTCGCGCCTTTTCGGGAGGGGGCGTAATGTTACATGTGTGTCCTGTGGTCCCCCATTCTTTGTGTATTTGGTTCAGTCCTGTTTCTAGTTTCCCGCTCCTCGTTTGTATTCAGTCCCTTCACCTGTGTTTGGTTAATTTTGCCCCAGCTGTGCCTTGTTCCCCTAGTCTGTTCTAGTGTATTTAAACCCTGTGTTCTCCTCACTCCTGGTTCCGTTCTCGTTGATGTATAGTGTGGTTACTGTTTCCCTTCATTATTTGATTAAATTCCTGTTGACCGGTTCTCCTTGTCTCCTTGTGCTTCCTGGGCACCACACGCCCGTAACAAATGTAGCCTAAATGTAATAATAAAAGCCTATTATTATTAGGCCTAGTATTTGCGTTTAGAACTTTAAATGAGTTCACTTAAGACAGGAATGTGTTAATCATAAAATAATTTATGAATGTTTTATTTTTATAGGCCTATAACTTTGTGTTTGTGTTAGGCTATATTTATTTATTTTTTTGTATGTGAAGTCCTTTTAAAAACAATGCATCCCGCATCTAAACAGGAGGCCTGGTTGAATCAAGCGGCACATTCTCTGGGACGAGCCACAAATGGATGTACGGATTACAAACCCGTGAGTACGAAGGGGCACTGTTTATGAATTTGTGGGTAGGGGAGAGCGGGGCACAACCTAACGCATTTTGGTTTTGGCTCAATTAATTAAAAAATAATTAGGTTAGATTATTTTTTTTTACACAAGCAACATGCATATCTCTGCTACAAATGAACACTTAAAGTTTTATATCTAAATATGTAGCCTAAATGTAATAATAATAGCCTATTATTATTAGGCCTATTATTATAGGCCTAATAATAGCATCTTATATCTAAATAGTCCAACTGTACGAAAGTTTGACCTACCATTTTCAAACAGTTGGACTGAAAGTGACAGAAGTGCAAATGTTACAACTTACCCCATATGCGGGGTTAATTGTAACAGACAGAGGGGTTAGTTGTAACACTTGTGTGTAACACACATAATTCAGTACTATTTTATTTGTATAGTTTGATATTGTTTGTGCATCTGTATAGACAGATATCCATACATCCATCCCTCAATCAATCAATCAATCAAATTTTATTTGTATAGCGCCTTACAAAAGCCAAAAGGTGCACAAGGCGCTTTCCAGTAAAAGCATCAATAGACAACAGAAAAAAGGGGAAGAACAAAACAAAACACAAAAATAAGCCAGTTGAAAATTACATGTTAAAAGCTTGTCTGAACAGATATGTTTTTAACTGTGATTTAAAAGCACCCAGCACAGTGATGCTTCTTAGGAATGTTGGTAAAGCGTTCCACAGTTTAGGGCCCTGGACAGCAAATAACCGGCCTCCAAACTTTTTATATTTAAATTTGGGAATGACCAGATAGGTCTGTTCAGATGAGCGCAAAGTTCTGGGTGGTTGATGTTACTAAATCGGCGAGGTAGACCGGGGCCAGGCCATTAATAGCCTTGAACACAAACAGTAGGATCTTATACTCCACCCTAAACCGTATCGGGAGCCAGTGGATCCCTCATCCAATCATCCTTTTGTTATGGATCAATATCATGGATAGAAATGTCGAAAAGGGCTGCACAGTTTTGCAATGAATAACAATAAATAAAATTATAAATATTGTAATTGCAATTAAATTAGATTTGTGTTTGGCAGCTGCATGTACAATTATTATTATCAATAATAATAATGTCACGGAACCATCTGCGTCAGCACCAGACACCATCACTCCGCCCACTCGTTCTGGTTCCCCGGACTACTAATCATCCTCACCTGCCGTCCTCAGCTGTATCCACTTCCCAGTCCAAGCACCAGCACTATAATAGACTCACTCTCTCATTCCCTAACTGTCTGGTCTCGTTTCTACTACGTTTACAGACTCCTTACTCTCTAAACATTACCCGCTACCACTTACCTGCTAGAAGTCCATCCTCCGGTCCGTTCCCGTCTGATCCCGCTACCTATTCCTCTCCAGCCTCAGCCATTCCAGCCCGCTCTCCTGCTCCATCCGAACCTGCTGAAAGATAAGAGTTTCATCATCACGATTACCCCGCTGCCATCAAGTTTACTGCTACTGACCCACCTGTGACTGTTACCTGCCTGTTTCAATAAACCCTGTGAATACTCACCCGTCTGTGTCCTTCTGGTTTGTGACAGAAGACCAGACCCACCAATATGCTTCAACCACCACCCAGCACTACTTCCGCGGCGACTTCGCCACCACCACCCGCCGTACCCCGGACCAGCTCAGCGGCGCTCACGACAGCCACCTCATCCACTTCTTCCCCGTCTGCCTCTGTATGTCCCATGGCCCAACCAGCGCCCTTCGCAGGCGAGGAGGGGGGTTGCAGTGGCTTTCTATTGCAGTGCGAGCTGTTCATGGAAATGAATCCTTCCTCGTTCCCCACCGAGCGTTCCAAAGTGGCCTTCTTTATCTCACTGCTCCGTGGCTGAGCCCTGAACTGGCACACGCCCTGTGGAAAGATCGCGGCCCCGTGACTCACACTTTCTCTGCGTTCACCAATCACTTCATCGAGGTCTTCTCTCAATCAGCACACTCCATCTCCGTACAAGATCAACTATATAGATTAAGACAAGGGAATTCTTCCGTTTCAGCGTATGCATTACAGTTTAGGACACTCGCCGCCACTTTGGGATGGAACGAGTCAGCGCTCATAACCGCCTATCGGCATGGGCTCAACCCCGACATCCGTCTGCAACTGGCCATTTATGACGACAACGTTGGCATCGAAAGCATCATCCAACGGTCCATGCGAATTGACCAACGCCGCACTGCCTGCCAGCTAGACAGCCCTGCATACCCTCAGCCTCGTCCTGTAACATCTCATAGCCCTCCAGCACCCGAACCTATGGAAATAGGAACCACCCGTCTCCCGCTCTCCGAGAGAAATTGCAGGATCACCCACGGGCTCTGTCTGTACTGCGGTACTGCTGGACACCTACTATCTACCTGTCCGGTCCGTCCACCCCGACCCACTGTGAGTACAGTTCAGCTACCTCTGCCCATTTCCACAGTTAAATACACCTCTGCCACTATCACTTATCGAAACCGTTCTCTTCCAGTTCAAGCGTTGATCGATTCTGGGTCCGCCGGCAATTTCATCGCCTCATCCACACTCCACCGGCTCAATATCCGCCCTCGAACCACCCCACACATCCTCCACGTCCAGTCCATTCTGGGAAAACCCCTCGGTCATGGGCGGATCGGACACCGCAGCCCAGACTTGGGGTTGGAGATTGGCTGGCTTCACAAAGAAGTAGTTTCATTCCTGGTGCTGGAGGGCTCCACTGCCGAGGTCATCCTGGGACGCCCCTGGTTAGAAGAACATTCACCCATCATCCAGTGGTCCACGGGGGAGATCCTGCAGTGGGGAAAGGGGTGTCACCATCACTGTCTGCCCAGTATTCCGAAGCCTGCTCTACCGTCTTCCACTCCGGTCACGCCAGTTCCTGTGGCTACCACCTCCGTCGAAAGCCCCCCCGTCGTCCTCCAACCACATATTCCCTCTCCCTACCAGGCGTTCCAGGATGTCTTCGATAAACAACGGGCATCCATCCTACCACCACACCGGCCATGGGACTGCGCGATCGACCTGCTGCCTGGGGCGGTGTTACCGCGAGGTAAGATCTATCCTCTGTCCATCCCTGAGCAGAAGGCCATGGAGGAGTACATCCAGGAGGCGATGGATCAAGGATATATTAGACCGTCCACGTCCCCTGCCGCTTCCAGCTTCTTCTTCGTGGGAAAGAAGGACGGAGGCTTGCGCCCCTGCATCGATTACCGCACCCTCAACCAATCCACCATTAAGTTTCGTTATCCCCTTCCTCTGGTCCCATCAGCCCTAGAACAACTTTGAGGAGCCAAGATCTACACCAAACTAGACCTTCGCAGCGCCTACAATCTCATTCGAATCCGGGAAGGCGACGAATGGAAGACAGCCTTCATCACACCCGCGGGGCACTACGAGTACCTCGTGATGCTCTTCGGCTTAGCCAACTCACCAGCCGTGTTCCAAGGGTTCATGAATGAAATCTTCCGAGACCTCCTTAATCAGTTCGTCATCGTCTACATCGATGACATACTCATCTACTCGCCGGACCTGTCTTCCCATATTCACCACGTCCAAACCGTCCTCCAACGCCTCCGATTCCACCAGTTATACCTGAAACTTGAGAAATGTGAATTCCACCAGCATACCATCCAGTTCTTGGGCTACAACATCACCCCCCATGGCATCTCTATGGACCAGAGGAAGGTGAACGCTGTTCTTAACTGGCCACAACCCACCTCTGTGAAAGAACTCCAACGGTTCCTCGGATTCGCTAACTTCTACCGCCGCTTCATTCAGAACTTCAGTCAAATTAGCTCACCGCTCACATCCCTTCTCAAGAGTGGGGCCAAGTCTCTGTCCTGGAACACCAACGCCACTCAAGCCTTCAAGGATCTAAAGAATGCGTTCTGTACCGCTCCTACCCTGTCCCTTCCTGATCCTGCCGTGCCCTTCCTTGTCGAAGTTGATGCGTCCATCACAGGGGTAGGAGCGGTTCTTTCCCAGCGGCAGGGGAACCCATCTCGACTCCATCCATGCGCCTTCTACTCCAAGAAACTGTCCCCGGCGGAGCAGAACTACGACATCGGCAACCGGGAACTGCTAGCGATCAAGCTCGCCCTGGAGGAATGGAGGCACTGGCTGGAGGGAGCTCAACATCCATTCACTGTCATTACCGACCACCGTAACCTGGAATACCTCCGTGAGGCCCGAAGACTCAACCCTCGTCAAGCCCGCTGGTCCTTGTTCTTCACTCGCTTTAACTTCTCCGTCACCTATCGCCCGGGTCACAAAAACACGAAAGCTGATGCCCTCTCCCGTATGTTCCAACCTGATTCTCCTCCTGTTCAACCCGAGACCATCCTCCCTCCAGCCATGATCGTCAGTCCCATTCAATGGAGTTTGGACGAACACATTGCCGAAGCCACCCGGCTCGAACCTGCTCCGCCGGGAGGTCCGGAGGGACGGGTCTACGTTCCATCCCGCCTACGCCTGTCCAGCCAACTGACTCTCTCGCTCGTCCAACAACGTTACTGGTGGCCCAGTATGGCCCAGGATGTCTCCCGGTACGTCAGGGGCTGCTCAGTCTGTGCCATGGCCAAAGTCCCACGTCACCTTCCAGAAGGCAAATTAGTCCCCCTTCCCATACCCACACGGCCGTGATCCCATCTCGGAGTGGATTTCGTTACCGACCTACCTGAATCTGACACCCACACCTGCATCCTCGTAGTGGTCGATCGCTTTTCCAAGGCCTGCAAGCTGATCCCCCTGCCTGGACTTCCCACAGCCTTTGAGACCGCCGAAACCCTCTTCCATCAAATCTTCAGGCATTTCGGTATCCCTGAGGACATCGTCTCCGACCGCGGCCCCCAGTTCATCTCACGGGTATGGAGAGCCTTCTTTAACCTCCTGGGCGTCACCGTCAGTTTGACTTCCGGCTACCATCCCCAGTCCAACGGCCAGACTGAGCGGAAGATTCAAGAGATCGGGAGATACCTGCGGTCATACTGCCACGACCACCAGGACTGCTGGAGCCGATACCTCCCCTGGGCCGAGTATGCTCAAAACTCACTCCGTCAAACCACTACTGGACTCACCCCCTTTCAATGCATCCTCGGTTACCAACCACCCCTCTTTCCCTGGTCTGGCGAGCCATCCGACGTCCCAGCAGTCCATCACTGGTTCCAGACGAGCGAGAGGGTCTGGGACTCAGCTCATACTCATCTCCAGCGGGCTGTTCGGAGACACAAGAGCCAGGCCGATGCTCGGCGCTCGTCTACACCCATATACCAACCTGGACAACTGGTCTGGCTCTCGACCCGGGACATCCGTCTCCGACAGCCATGTCGTAAGCTGAGTCCCAGGTTCATAGGTCCGTTCGCCATACAGAGGCAGATCAACCCCGTCACTTACCGGTTATCCCTTCCTGCTCACTACCGCATAGCACCCACCTTCCATGTGTCCCTCCTCAAACCCTACACTAATCCTCTCACTCCTTCTTCCCCAGGGTCTGGTGCTGCGGACGTACCCCCTCCTCCGGTAGACCCAGAGGATGGCAACATCTATCAAGTCCACGAAATCCTTGACTCCCGACGACGGGGCGGCCACCTGGAGTACCTCGTCGACTGGGAGGGGTTTGGCGTGGAGGAGCGATGCTGGGTGCCTCGGGAGGACATACTGGATCCCACTCTACTTCAGGACTTCCATACGGCTCACCCGGATCGTCCCGCACCCAGAGGCCGTGGTCGTCCCCGTCGTCGGTCCTTTCCGCCAGCTGGAGCTGGCCGTGGGGGGGGGGGGGTACTGTCACGGAACCATCCGCGTCAGCACCAGACACCATCACTCCGCCCACTCGTTCTGGTTCCCCGGACTACTAATCAGCCTCACCTGCCGTCCTCAGCTGTATCCACTTCCCAGTCCAAGCACCAGCACTATAATAGACTCACTCTCTCATTCCCTCACTGTCTGGTCTCGTTTCTACTACGTTTACAGACTCCTTACTCTATGAACATTACCCGTTACCACTTACCTGCTTGAAGTCCATCCTCCGGTCCGTTCCCGTCTGACCCCGCTGCCTATTCCTCTCCAGCCTCAGCCTTCCAGCCCGCTCTCCTGCTCCATCCGAACCTGCTGAAAGATAAGAGTTTCATCACCACGATTACCCCGCTGTCATCAAGTTTACTGCTACTGCTTTACTCACCCACCTGTGACTGTTACCTGCCTGTTTCAATAAACCCTGTGAATACTCACCCGTCTGTGTCCTTCTGGTTTGTGACAATCACAGCCAAGATAGCACAAATGATCGCAATGAGTGCTATTTGTTTTTATATTAGACTTTATTTATATATATATATATATAAACATTTGCACTAAAGTCCAAAAGTGAAAAATTAATGTTTATTACCTGATTGTTCAAGCTACCTTACAGAAGTGCTCTGTTTGTTAACAGAGTTGTCAAATGTTAAAATAAGGCAAATTAAATTAAAATAAGGAACATCTTGGAATCTGGGTCTGTTTTTTTTTTTTTTTTTTGCTCTTCTTTATTCTTTTTTGTATTATAGAAGTATCAGATCGGGACTCGGTATCGGCAGATACTCAAAATCAAATGACTCGGACTCGAGGGCAAAAAAACCTGATCGGGACATCCCTAATTTTTAGTGTGGTGTTGTTTTGTGCAGTGCCGCTGCTAGCCATTTTGGTGCCCTAAGCATAATTCCTTTATGATGCCTGACACCCCCCCCCCCCCCCCCCCCCTAAAAAAACACAAACAAACATTTTCATTTAAAGGTGCCATCTGTAAAAATTGAGGTTAAAATATCCCAAAAATGAGCTACACGCATCAAAAGAATGAGAAGAAATAAGGTTGATGATGTCATTAAAAAAAATGACAAGTTATAGTGCTGCCGAGATATTAACCTGAATTAGCATGCTAAATTACTAGCCCCGGACCGGCAGGTGTCGTAATACCAGTTTCGGCCATGGGAGGCGGTATGCGGGCAGGCAACATTACCACCAGCCAAACTGCAATAGACGAGAGTAAGTCGGCGGCTTGTGTGTACTTGAACCTGATGTCAGTCGTGTGGAAAATACAGCCCACTACTACATTTCAGTTCAGGGAAGAGTTAAAAAAATAATTGGTCGATTATTATGCATGAGGGATACATTTTGGTAAGTTGTAACATACTGTATCTTTCAACAGTTTTCGTGTTCTTTTACCTTTAGCTAGTAGAGATGATCTGTTCACGTGCGTTAGGGATCTGTCATGTAAAGCGCCAATACTGTATTTATTGTTTGAATTGCGTAATAAAATTAACAGAATCTGAGAGCTGACATCGGTCTCCGTGTCCTTTTCTGTGCATGACAAAATTGATGTGTGGCATGAGAGTGTGTGAAAAGGGTTGTGAGAGTTGGCAGCTCTGAAAGACGCTAGCTTGGTCCACATCAGGGAATGCTGTCTGTCAAATTAATTAAAACTAATGATAAAAATGTAATATGAACTAAACGAATATCATAAAACTAGAAATAATAGCCTGGGCTTTCATTTTTCCATATCGTCGAAATGCACCGACTTGTCTATGAGACGGCCTTTATAATTTAGTATTGAGCTGTTGTTCATTTAGTCTCTAATCTGTAAATATCTTCAAATGCTCCAAGTGAAACTGAGGTCTTCCAACCTTTTACTATCGTGTCAATTGATTTGATTAATATGCACGAGGGAGACAGAGCAACACAGTGCGTGTTGTTTGAAGACATGAGAGTGCGCGTGGCTGTGGAATAAAAGGTTAAGCATTATGTGAATGCTTGACTAAAGAGATGCGTCTTTAATCTAGTTTTAAACTGTGACAGTGAGTCAGAGCCTCGGACCCTATCGGGAAGGGTATTCCAGAGTTTTGGAGCTAAATGCGAGAATGCCCTCCCTCCTTTAGTGGACTTAGATTTCCTAGGAATGATCAGAAGCCTTGAATTTAGTGATCTTAAAGAATGCGATGGATTGTAGGGCGAAAGAAGGTCTGTATGAGCCATATTCATTTTGTATTTGTCAATTTTGTGCTGTGCCACTAGGGGGCTGTATGTGCTTTGTGGCACAGCTGATCTCGGGTCAGCCCGTGTAAGTTTTTTAATTTGGAGGTAACTCAGACACAGGTGTCGCTGATTGAGAAGCAAACAGTTTTCGACTGTGCCCATGGTCTTGCGCTTGGGGTAAATGATACGGTGTGTTGTATGTTATATTATGAGTTAAGATATTGCCGCTGTGATATGCAGGAAAATAAATTGCTAGATAATAATAACATTAATGAACGCTCTCCGTCTTTATTTTACGTGTAAGATCACACGCACATGTCTAAACTTAAATCCACGAGATCAGCAACCATTACTAGACTTTGTTTAGGACTTAGTCAGTACAAGGTCCATTAAATACACCAGAGCTAAACCATTTAGGGCTTTAGAGGTCAATAGTAGTACTTTGTAATTGATACGGAACTTAATAGGTAACCAGTGTAGAGATGAGATGTTTAGTGTTTATTGCGGAGTCCTTGTTTAGATGTCACTACACTTTGAAGGTCTGTCTTGTTTCGTTTCTTGTTTTTGGATTGCTTTATGGATTTTGAACCTTTGCCTGGCTGGCGATGAGTATGGATTGCCCCATTTAATCTTTCCTGCTATTGGATCTTCTGTTTCCGTTGTGTGGTTACGTGACACCCAGATTACAGACCTTTCATTAGCCAGCTGTTCAGATGCTTGAATTTTTTAATATGGAATAGGTTTTCATTTTCCGCTAGAATAATCTTGATTTGAAATGAAATTTATTTGAGTAATTTGAGTTCTATTTTATATGTTTGTGAGAACACACATTGTATGGAGCGTGTTTACAGATCTTGTTGTAGATGCACAGTGATTTGATCAGTTCCCTTTCATAGTCACTTTGAGTTACGTCGAATGACTATGAAATGGGGGTTTCGCTTAGAAGCCTATCTCCTTCGAGTGTAAAAAAACTAACCAATGGCAAAGAAATGCCATGGTTCTGCAGAATTTGCATAACGTAACTCCGCCCCACCTTGTGGGTATATAAGGAAGAACGCAGGCAGAATGCAGACATGTTTCTGCTTCGGAGCCAAGAGGTCCTCTTTTCTCCTAGAGCCTGAATTCTCTCTGAGTGTCATCGAGTATCCTTTGAGACGAGCAGCTCTCCAAGTCTGTGTTGGTGCAAAGGTGATTTACAGCGAGTTTCACATTCCTGCCTGCTGATCTGTGCAGTGGTCTGCATCCAGCGTGTGTGTTTTTCCCTGGCTGCTTCAGCACGGGCTGTTGAACGTCCTTTCATAAAAAAGCTTGCACAAGGACATCTTTTTCAAGATGTTTTGCCTGTGTATTTCTGGATGTGGTCATTCTGTCGCATTATCTAAAGGGCATGACCATTGTCTTGCATGTTTGGGCTTAGAACACGCAAAGGTGGCTTTCATGGATGAATCATGTTCTCACTGCGGGAACATGACCATCTCTGCGCTAAGATTGAGACACTGTGACGTTGTTAAAGGTAAGAGTCCCCTCTGCCACATCCTGATCTACCCCCTACTCGAGAGCTGGTACTTCGGCTGGTGGCCAGGGTGATCTGAGGGTTATGGTGTGGAACACTGCCCCGACGATGCGTCCTCCGGCCACACCCCCCTCACCAGCACAGCAACCTGCGTTCACCTCATCGGATGTGCCTCATGTCTCATTTGGTGCCCCAAATGTCGAGTCGAGCATTGTCCGAGTCCGACCCGGAACTAACAGCTATGCTTTCCCGGGCTGCCACGATTGTCAGGTTAGCATGGTACTCTCCACCCTCTCCTGAACACTTGCGGTTGGATGATTGGTTCTTGGGGGCTGCACCCCTGGTTCCTTTCTTCCCGGAAGTGCATGAGGAGGTCACAAGCTCCTGGAAGCTCCTGATTGCTCGGCGACCTCCTCCGCCTTCTCTGCCCTTGATGAAGCCGCGGTGAAAGGGTACACTGGGGTTTCCCCTATCGAAAGCTCTGTTGCGATGCTACTGTGTCCACAGATTTTTCGATGTGGAATGGTGACTCAAAGCACCCCTCCAAAGCCTGCCAACTCACTGGATGCCATGGCCATCCTCCAGCTCTACCAGGCCAGGATGCTCAAGGACATCCACGAGGAAAGAGCTGACCAAGAGCTCTTTGAGCTGCGTGCCGCCACCAACCTTGCTCTCTGAGCGAAGAAGGTGACCGCAGACTCCCTTGGTCAGGTGATGTCTACAGCTGTGGTCCAAGAAAGAAACCTGTAGCTTAATCTGGCCGATATGCAGGATGCTGAGCGGACACGTATGGCCGAATCTGCTATATCCCAGGCAGGTCTTTTCAGCGGCGTTGTTGAGGACTTCACCCAAAAGTTTTCAGCTGCCCAGAGACAGACTAGTCCGCTCATATCAACCTTCAAGGTGGTCTACGTTCCCACCATATGTCAAAACTCGTCTGCCACCTCCTCTTATGGAGTGTTACATCTCCTGATATAGAGATATGAGGAAGACGTACATAATAAAATGTTATTATGGGAAGTATTGTGGGCAAAAGAATCAATGACGGCAAGTTACTGCAAACAGGTTGTTGACTGTTTTTCAATACACATGAAGAATAAATGGAAATAAATAAATCAACTTATTTACAGCTATATACAAGCTGCAACCCCACTTTTGAAAAATCCAAAGAAATGACACACCCAAACTGAAACAGATACAGTTCTTGAACCCTTTGTACTAAAAGCACAAGTATGATCTCATTTGAAAGCTGACACCTGGCAGTTTATTGTAAATGTAGGATTAATTAGTCATAACAAATAAACATAAGTACAAATGGCTTCAAAATTTTGTAAAGTTATTCGAAATTTATTTTTATGAAACATCTTCATGAAAATAAATTGGAAGTTGGCAGTGTATCAATCTAGAAATACACTGCAGCTAAAGCCCTATGTCTGACCATGTTATATCTAAAATTTGAAGATGATAAGTCTAAAACTCTGCATTTAATTAAATGTTTTTCAAGATCATGTCATATGATCAATCATTTTGCTTAGACTCTAAAATGCAAACTGGTGTTTATTGTCATCGTATTGCATCTATTCAGTCTATTGACTCTTTTGTTTTGTGGTGCAAACAATCCCCATTCAGTGGTCAGTCTCCCCTGCAAACATGCACACCTCTCAAGACTGGTTATGGTTCCAAATATGCTTTTTTTGTCTGCATTATAATCACTAACAACTGGCTAATCACATTGTTTCAATGCCTCGTTTCTTTTATCAAAGTTCTCACTTCACTATGAAACTGTATCATCTGCCCTTTTTTTTTAAAAAAAAGGAAACATTTCAGTAAGCATTTATATTTAGAAAAAAATCATTAAAAATAACCAACGCATTCTCATCCTTTAACGTCATTTAGAACGCTATATGACAAAATACTACGCACATGGCACCCGTTATCGTTAATATAACACGCGCTGTGAGGGCTAAGTTTAGGTGTGGGGTAGGGTGTGCGTGTCATATTCACGCTAAAGGATTTATAACGTCTTGGGTTCGCGTGTTATATTAACGATAAAGGGTGCCATGTGCGTAGTATAGCGCCGTTTTTGCATATAGCGTTCTATATGACGTTAAAGGATTAGAACGGGCTGAAATAACAGATGGGTGGCAGGTGCACCTAGAGCTAGCTAGTATGTTAGCTTAGCACACCATCAATACATGACAATTTATGAGATTAATACCTGTGTTGTTAATTCTCTCCCTTTAGATATTGAGTTGGTTACGTGGGTGACGTTTTAAGTTGCGTTGTACGCAAATAACGTAGTGCAGCGTTCTCAGCACGTACGGACTCGGTGTAATTGCCTATATTCACTAAGCTACACCAGTTGAGCGATCATTTCACGTGCACGCGTTCATGTGCAGTGTTTTTGTGCAAGAGAAAGTTTGTGACAAAGTAAGTTTTCCTTCTATGTATATTGTTAATACATAGTTCCCACAGGCGAATTAATGTCACGTGACCTCCCCGGAGACACCATCTTTGAGGGCAAAACCGCTGTGTTTACCATAGGCGTTTACAAAGTTTTATCAGAGAATGTCGTTTTACAAACAAATATTTATTTCTGTTTATATTGTTATGCAAATCATGAAAAACAAAGTGAAAGAGACTATTAAAACAAGACAGAGAGAGGTACAATGCGAACATTTCATTCATAAATGGTGTGGATCCATATGCAGTAACGAAGGAAGCACTGAGCACTGATTATGCAACTTTGCCTCAGATACAGTATTTTCATGTGTACTATTATCTGGTATTGGTGAGGAGTTTTTACACATGTGAGCAATTCCGAGCCTGGAAATCACTGGAGGCGATCAGATTGACGTGGAGTTGGTTTGGTGTCGTTTGCTCGAGTGCAATCAATGGAAAAGTAACTTAGTCATCATAGCGAAGTAGCATGATGCTAATCTGTCTATTAAAAAGCCATAGCCTGCACAACTTAATTCCTATGTTCCCCTTAAAACAGTCACTGGTGCTTTTTGTAATATGCATGTACTTGCGGGCGTCATGGTTCGGTGCATGAATATAAAAATAAATAACTCGCGTGCAATTATCTTAATGTAATGCGGAACTACATACGCGGGTTCTTTAGGGACATAATCTGAGATTGCAATGTTGGAAAGTGAGATCAAATAGTGGAAACAATGTTGTTTTGTGTTTTTAATACCTTGTCATTTTGTTCATACAGGACATTATTCAAACTACAAAGTGTTAACTTATATTTGTTTACACTCGCAATAAAACATTGTGCTTTTGTCAAACAAATTCTTGCGTGTTTTGATTGAGTTTCTTTCCTGTTTATGCTCGCCAGCCATAATCTTCGTCGTTGTTCTGACAAAAGCTTAGTCTTCTCACATCCATGGAGTCTAATGACGTGTATAGTGTAAAATCCCGATTTAACTGAACATTCGGCACGATTTTATCATCCATTGATCCAGCAGGAGATGACCATTTTCACTTTATAGCACGAAACTCATTTCACTTCGTTCAACTCGTATTGCTTCTTCTAATGTTTTGCCCTCAGCAATGGCGCCGAGTCAGCAAATGCCCGTGTGTTGTGACGTCATGTGGGAACTATGTATAGTGCAGTTGAAATACAATGTGACGATCTGTGCCGAGTTAGATAATGTTTGTTATGTTTAGCGATCTTTCTTGGTGTAATTTGATCCTGCTTAACGAGCAGATTATCCCGCTAGCATCACGGCTCATTAGGGCCCAAGCCCTGAAAGGGCGAAGGCCCTATTGTTTTCCTTAGGATTATATCTTCTTCTTATTATTATTATTATTACTAGGGCCCAAGCCCTGAAAGGGCGAAGGCCCTATTGTTTTCCTTAGGGTTATTATTTTCTATTATTAGGGCCCAAGCCCTGAAAGGGCGAAGGCCCTATTGTTTTCCTTAGGATTATATATTAGGGCCCAAGCCCTGAAAGGGCGAAGGCCCTATTGTTTTCTTTGGGATTATTTATTAGGGCCCAAGCCCTGAAAGGGCGAAGGCCCTATTGTTTTCCTTGGGATTATTTATTCTTCTTATTATTTTATTACCTTTTTGGCACTTTTGGAGCCCTTAACATGCTCAAAAACTCTTGAAACTTTGCACACTGGTCAGCACCCGCGACCATCAGAGCCAGCTGAAGCTGGTACCCGGGCGTGGCAGGGGGGCTCGTCAGCGCCCCCTGGAACGGGGTCCGAACACTTGGTCCATAACTCAAACACGCTTGCATGTAATAATATGAAACTTGGTACACATGTTGATCTCATCGTTTCATCTATACCTTACACTCTTACTTTTTACCCCAGCCCAACAGGAAGTCGGCAATTGAGGGTTGTTTGTAAAACACACTCAATGGAATGGGAAATACTCCTCCTAGAGCTTTGATCTAAATTCGACGAAACTCTGTCAGCGTGAAGTCAAGAAATTGAGGATGAAAGCTTGTGTGGGGATTTTTGATATCTCGAACGGTTTGGCCATGGTGAGGAAACGAAATCATGGCGAGAAACATGAAACAGGAAGTGTGTTATAACTTCAGCATACATCAACTGATCTTGATGAAACTTCAGCAGTGTGTTCGCTGTAAGAGGACAATTACATGGATGTGACTATTGTGAGTCAAAGTTATAGCGCCACCAACTGGTAGCAGGAAGTGTGTCACTTTCAAAATGCTTTGAAATCACCCTTTTATTTTTACCCGATTTGCTTCAAACTTCATCTGTATAATGTAAACATACGGCAGATGTAGACCTGTGAATGGATTCTTGATATCTTTTAAACTGTTGCCGTGGCAACGTATCAAACTTTACCATTCTTTTAGGATGCTTTTGAGACCCTTAGCATGCTTCAAATTGCATGAAACTAGACAGACACATCACATTTATTAGCCAGTAGACATGTGCAAAGTTTCAGAAACAGGCGTGGTGAGGGCTCAGTAGCGCCACCTTTTGACAAAAGTGGGGTTGATAGTTTTATCTAGAGTTACAAAAATTGGTATGCATATTGTACTCCTCGAGCCGGACAACTTTCTAATTTACACTTATTAGCTAGGACCCACAGAAAGTCAGATATGTTTGTTTGAATGTGGTCATACTCACTCTGAGCCTACATGTCTCTGTGTCTTTGCCTGTCTTGTGTGTGTGTGTGCCTGTCTGTGTGTGTGTGTGTGTGCAGGGGGAGGGGGCTTAACCATTTCACTGCTGTGTGTATGACCTGCATAAAGAAAATACATTTCGGTAACACTTTAGAATACGGTTCCTTCCTTAATGAATAACTACACAAGAACTAATAAGTAACACAATATTAACAATCTAGTAACTATTATTAACTAACAAGAAACTCTGATTAACGAACTAGTAAGTAATAGCGCACAGACGAAAGTGGTAGTTCACTATTAAGTAATCAATAACTACTATTTTTTTTAATACTTCCCAGAGAACTACTGAAAAAGTTTATTAAGAATCTAGTAACTACTATTAACTAAAATAAATTCTTATTCACAAATTAATCAAAATCATTACTAGTTAGTTCCAATGATCTTCACTTTATAATACGGATCCAAATATTTAGTAATTCCCACAGAAGTATCTATTAACACTTTCATCTGTGAGCTATTACTTACTAATTATTTGGATCCGTATTATAAAGTGAAGATCGTTGGAACTAACTAGTAATGACTCAAGTGTTATCTACAGTTACAAAAATCGGTATGTATATTGTACTCCTCGAGCCAGACAACTTTCTAATTGACACTCATTAGCTAGGACCCACAGAAAGTCAGATATGTTTCTTTGAATGTGGTCATGCTCACTCTGAGCCTACATCTGTGTCTTTGCCTGTCTGTGTGTGTCTGTGTATGTGTGTGTGTTTGTAGGGGGAGGGGTCTTAACCATTTCACTGCTGTGTGTATAGCCTGCATAAAAAATAAATGCCTTAAGCCTGGTATTTTTTAAATAAGTTTTTTTTTTTTTTATAAGTAAAGGCATATAACCAGTTTAATTGTAGTGCATTGACAATAGTTTTATATAATTAGTTTATTAATTAAATTAACTTGGTCCATAAACTTGATCTGAAAATTTGGTCCATAAATCAAACACACTTGCATGTAATAATATGAAACTCGGTACACATAGGTCTCATCGGTTCATATATACTTCACACTCTTACTTTTTACCCCAGCCCAACAGGAAGTCGCCTATTTTGGGGTGTTTGTAAAAATATGCAATGGAGTAATTTAAAGTACTTCTCTTGAGAATACAAAGAAATGTCACAACATAAAAAATTGCCAGGGGATTTTTGATATCTCGAACTGTTTGATATCTTTACCATTCTTTTAGAATCTCTTCGGTTGATAGTTTAAACTCAAAATCATAAATAGGGCTATACTGCCCTCTTGTGTCAAATTATATTTCTATATTTATTACGTATGTAACATAGGATGTTGTGTTTTATTGCGAGTGTACACAAATATAGGTAAACAGTTTGCAGTCTGTTGTCCTGTATGAACAAATAACGGATTATGTTTCCACTGTTCACACACACACACACACACACACACACACACACACACACTCAGTTCAATCGCACCTCCCTCCCCCTCCCCTCTCTCTCTCTCTCATACACACACACACACACACACACACTTTCTGCGAAGCAGCGGCTTCAGAAGTGCACGCGCTCAGAGAGAACTTCAACACACACTTCGACATGCACGCCTCTCTCTCTAGTGCGCACATACACACTCCAGCTTGAGAGAGAGAGGCTCGCGCCGAAAGTGTGTGTTTTTGTGTGTGTGTGTTAAAGTTCCCTCTGAGCTCGTGCACTTCTGAAGCCGCTGCCGCGCAGAAAATAAGAAAATACCACGCAGAGGACTGACGCGAAATGTGTGGAAATCCATTTGATTGTAGTTTAATTGAGAAATAATTTCAGTGCTCTGGTCAACCACTATAGAGTGAAAACTGATTAAAGTGGTGGAAATAACGGTTGATGGACACAGAACAGAAACAATTACACACCCACCCGCGTGAAGTCAAAATACATCATTAGTTTAAATCAATGTTTTTGTGTGGGGGGTAGTTTTAGGTATAATTACTATTAAAGAGTTCGCATATTCACTTTTCTTGAAAATATTTAGCTATTAGATCTATTTAAATGATTCAGTTTGTTTTCATATTATAATAATATAATATGTGCACAAATTGAAGCATTTAAACTGATATATTATATATCACTTCAAACACTTCAATTCGTTTTTTTTTATATTATATTAGGCCTCTTTTGTATTATATTATGAGCCTAAATAAAGAATGTAACAACGGTATTGTTTAGGTTATATTAGGCCTATATTTTATTATATTTTAAGGCTAAATAAAGAACCTCACAAGGGTTGTTTAGGGCTCATTGCCATTAAAAAGTTTGAAACCCCTTGCTAAAGAATTGGAAATTCATAAGCAACAAACAATCATTTAACTTTGATGGTTTAATGCTTCCTGTACACAATTCATTGACTGTACAAAAATACTTTATGGTTTTCCCAAACCATCTCAGTGTAACAGCTTACTTTTCTTTCTTACTATGTTCTTTTATTGTAAAGAATTGAACTGTCCTGCAAAAGATTTTGTAAATTTATTTTTTCATAGTATTTATTGGTAAAGACTGTACAGTTAACAGCACTGGAAAAAAAATATCAGATAACCTAAAATGTGCTTGTTTTTCACAAATATGATTTAATACCAATATGTTACGGGTCAAATAAAATATAAATGGCACATTCAAGTTAAAAGTTACAAATGAATGTTGAAACCATTGTGTTTCTAAATATGATGTACAGGTCAGGTATAAAGAATATTTTTGCTCAGGTGGTGAAAAAATAGAAAAAAATTAGAGGGAACATTGAACTGTGTTCACGATCATAGGCCCTGTCCCAAATGGCACACTTCATATGAATTTTCAGTGTTGTGTACTTATGTAATGCGTCTGTTAAATTCATGACTGTCTGTAGGGTGTCTCATTTATCATTTTAGGTTTCAGAAGGTTGCTCACGCATACATTTTGGTTGATATGTGCCCTCGATGCGCACTTTTGCAGAGCCCACACTGTTGCAAGCTCGACGGCACACTTCTTTTCGACAGTCAAAGCAGTGTTACGTTTGTGCACAATAACCCTAAAGGCACCAGGGTGGCGGTGCCACCGGCTATATATATATAAATATAGCTGCGAGCAGCGATGAAGGGCCAAATGCGGCGGTACCGCCACCCCGGTGCCTTTAGGTAACTAAAGGCACCGGGGTTGCGGTGCCACCGGCTTGGGCCCGCAATCGCTGCTCGCAGATATATTTGTCCATTGCAATGGGTTAAAGTTGTTGTTTTTTTATGAGCAGGTTGTTCCCTTTCAAGGGAACTTCGAGCTGCATCGAACGCTGTGGGAACGCCCCTGCATTGTGTGTAATGAAGCACTTACGGAATCAGTGAGCGTGAGTGAGGAGGCAGTAGTGACATGGTTCGAGAACTGCCTCAGGCTGCTGATTTATGGTAAAATGAATTTTTCCAACATGAAAGAGAAAGAAAAATCTTTACTATTGACTATTCAGCTTTTAAAAGGTTTCTTCCATTAAAAGTTCACGTCCCGCCCAGCAGCCCCGAACGTCTAAGAGCTCATCGCATAGGCGCAGCAAAGCAGAATATCGCTTCTCGCGCTCCCCCTGTTGGACAGTGGGACTAGATGCGGCTCTCTCAGCCAAAGCTTTTGGTCATTAGAACTGATTTGAGGACGGTTATATTGGCTATGCTGAGGGCACTCCCCACAGAGGGTGAAAGGTGTTCACCTCTTTTTACAGTGCCCATTCTTTCTCGGTGCCCTCAGGGGCCCGTTCTGCCAACCCTGCCTTCATGCCGGGGCGCAGACGGTCCCAGCGAGCACTTTCCCGAGGGACGCTCACTCCCTCTGAGGAGGGTCTCAGAGCAGTCAAACCAGTTGTTCCCTGCTGGTGCGCCATTACAGGGTGGTGTGTTTGCTGCTGAAATTACACCAGAAGCCAGTCTCGAGAGACTGGTACCCTTAGTGAAATTTTTTTGGCAGAGTGGCAAAGCCTTCCAAGAATATCTCAGTGGGTCCTGCAGACAGTAGAAACAGATTATGTGATCCAATTTTAGATGTTGTCCACCAAAACTCAGAGGGGTTCTGCCCCTAGTGTGGGCCCCGAGCAGGCTCTGGTAATGGAACAAGAGGTGAAAATGCTCCTTCAAAAGCGGGCTATAGAACGGGTTTCTCCTCTCAGTTTAGAGCTAGATTATTACAGCCAATATTTCATGGTTCCAAAGAAGGATCGGGTGTTGCGTCCAATTTTAGATTTGCACCTATAAAATCACTCGGTAGGGAAGCTCAATTCAAGATGCTCACTATCAAGCAGGTTGTGACACAAATCAGGTCCGAGGGCTGGTTTGTCACAATAGATCTAAAGGACGCTTCCACATTTCCATCCTTCCACAATACAGTAAGTTCCTGAGGTTTGCCTTCGGGGGCGAGGCATTGCAATATAGGGTTCTTCCTTTCAGTCTAGCTATCTCATCTAGCTATCTTGCTACGATTCCTCAGCCTTGAAACAGTAAAGCTAGGCCAGTTACTCACTGTAAAGCAGTTTCAGAAACTGTTGGGTTTGATTGGCAGCAGTGTTCAATGTTATACCTTGGCCTGTTGTACATGATACCGCTGCGGTGGTGGTCCCAAGGAAAGTTACTAACACTGAGAGCAATGTATCTTCCTGGGTATTTGAATGTGGTAGCAAACTCCCTGTCGAGGCAGGGGCCTAAGCCCTCTGAGGTGGTGAAGCTCCTTTGGTTGAGTTTCGGTCACGCTGAGGTGGACCTATTCACTTCCAAGGAGACCACGCACTGTCATCTGTTGTTCGCCATTAGTCATCCAGCCCCTCTGGGGTCGCACACTATGGTGCAGCTGTGGCCGAGGTCACGTCTGTACGCTTTTCCATCATTTACTCTGCTACCAGGAGTTCTGGAGAGGGTTCACTGGGATGGGGTCAGCCTACTATTTGTAGCCCCGTTCTGGCTGGCCCGAGTATGGTTTGCGGACCTGTTTTCTCTCCTTGACGGCTCTCCTTTGGAGCTCCCGGTCAGGAGGCATCTACTCTCTCAGGCGGGTGGCACGATATGTCACCCCCGCCCATAGTTATGAAAACTGTGGGCATCCAGCTCTTAGATTCCGGTCTCTCAACCGAGGTTGTTGAGACCATCCTTCACTCCAGAGCTCCATCCACAAGGAAGCTACGTATATGCCTTGAAGTGAAAACTTTTCACTTCTTGGTGTGGAGAACAACTGCTGGACCCAGTTAACTGCCCAGTGGGTGCAGTGCTGGAATTCCTGCAGGAGTGTTTCTCCACAGGGTTACCCCCCTCCACACTAAAGGTGTATGTGGCGGCACTGGCTGCATACCACTTCCTTTCAGTGGAGTTTCTATTTGGAGACACCTGAGACGAAAGACGTTAGATGAAAAGATTATGTCCACAGAGCTGCCCTGTAGAGGAAATCAGAACAATTATTTGTATGTTTAGGGCCACCCAGGAAAGTGTGTCCTGCGTCTAAACAGAGAATGAGCAAGGCTATCTCACTTTGTTTATGAGTCAGCTGGTCAGCTTTTACCTTTGGCTGTATGAGCCCACTCTACTAGGAGTATGGCTGCTTCCAAAGCTTTATTGTCAGGAGTTTCCCTGAGTAATATTTGTGATGCGGCTGGGTGGTCTTCACCGCATACGTTTATCAAGTTCTATGATTTAGACTTAAGCTCTACCCCTGGGGCGCAGGTGCTCTCGTCCGCCACGCGCTAGATCTCACATGATGGTCACTTGCTCCTATGGTGACGTGGATATTTGCATTCCCACAGCGTTCGACACAGCTTGAAGTTCCCTTGAAAGGGAACGTCTCGGTTACGTATGTAACCCTAGTTCCCTGAGAGGGGCCGAGACGCTGTGTCGTTCCACCATACTCCCGGCACTCCCATTAGTGCTTCCTTCAGGCCTATCAGAAGCTGATGCGCTTGTGTTTTTTGCTCTATAGACCTTATTCAGAGCAGCGCCATGACAGGTATGAAAGTGAGGCTTTGAGGGATAGACGTACCGTGTTTCCAATGGCATCCGCTGTAAAAAGCTGAATAAAGCTCCTAGATTACTTACAATTTTCCACAGCTTACGTTGTCGGGAGTTTTTTGTCAAATGAAATTTCTTGGAAAGATATTTTTTCCAGTGTTTTATAAGCAGAACAATCCGAAAACACAATAAATAACAGTACAGCCCATTGAAGAGATGCAGATCTATCACTCACAGCCTCGCTTTCATTCTCATTAAAAATCAAAGATGGCGCTGCCGTGCATAAGGCGTATACATGTAGTTTCCTGGTCAATGATGCCACCTGCCTATTATGTTCCGTCTCTCCATTGTGCTGATTCCATATGTGCTTCATGACGCACAACATAGCGTTCCCATAGCGTTCGACGCAGCGTCTCGTTCCCTCTCAGGGATACGTAACCGAGATGTTCTTTCTCATACTGCATTTGGCAGGACACTAGTTGTGTCGCTGTAAAAGAGCAGCCTGTCCCTTGAGCTCATTCATCAATTGATCAGTTGGCAGACTGAGCTCTTTCATCAGTCTGAAAGATGGCTTTATGAATCCTCTTTATTTCTTGATTCACTCCCTCACTGACTTGAAATGCAATACACAAATTAAAGTTTATTCCTTAACCACCTCCATCTTCATCAGCAAAATTACAGTAGTTAGGAGGGAAGACCGATTACTGTATGTTCATTCTGTCCTTTTTACTTCTACACATTACATTAACGTTACATACCATTACATTATCATTACATAATGTAAACATTTACTCACTTCTAATTGATCTTCCCACTCAAATGCTTTAAATAATAAAATCCAAAACTGAGTTGATTAATAAGTCAGCAAATCACTCCCATCTCTGCAGAAAAGCCAGTTTTCCAAACTGGTCCAGATTGCGTGTGTTCTGTATTAACTTTTAACCATCAAAATTATTTAACCAGTATGATGATGGTTGACTTGGAGCTTTAAACTTTTTAACCACACCAGCATCTTATTCTTATGAGACCAAAATCAACAGAGATGCTCTGCCAATTCCACTGGCTTATCGCAAATAGAAAAAAATTCTAATTGCAGTTTTTAAAGCCCTTCATGGTCCTGCACTGCAGTATCTAGCAGATCTTATTCATCCTACTCTCCTGCTCAGACACTTAATTCCTCCGGAGCCAATTTATTCACGGTTCAAGATTGTCCTCCATGGGTGGTAGGTCTTTCAGTGACCCCTATAGACACGGGTATTCTCTCCCGCATTATCTCTGTGAAGTTTCATCTCTTCCCACCTTTAAAATTCAATTGAAAACGCACTGTTCACATATTGTTGTTGAGATGTTTATGCACTTCCTTTTTTTTGTAACTAATTAAATTAGTTTGTTTGTATCTTTGTTTGCTATGTTTTTTTGTCTATTTTTTATATTCTTTCATTTTTCTGTCATGTGAAGGATTTGTGAAATGCATAATAATGATAATATAATAATATATAATAACTATAACCACAATTTTGATTTATATTATTGTTGGTATAATTATTAATACAATATTTGTGAAATGCACAACATAATATTTTACCATTTTATTCTGTGAATCTTTGGGTGCAATTTTGTTTCTCTTTGTTTGTTTATCTTTGTTTAGTAGTAGTATTTGTGAAATGCACTATATTATAATTATTATTAGCAGTAGTATTAGTATTTGTGACATGCATGCACTACTACTACTATTACTACTGTACTATTATTATTATTATTATTAATATTATTGTTATTATTAGTATTATTATTATTATGCATTCTAAAAAAACACTTATCCTTTGTAGGGCCCTGGCGGTGATGGAGCCTACCCCAGTGTCTCAGGCCACATGCAAGGATGGCCAGGAATAATAATAATAATAATTACAGAATCAGTGAAGAAATAACAATTAAAAAAAAAGAATTGACGATAAAAATAGAAAGCATTTTTCATTTGTATGCAACAATTAAAGCCACACTGTGGAACATTTCAACCTTTATAATATATTACCAAAACCCATTGAGATGGTACACTTACAATAGGTTGAATGATGCGTCTGCTGTTGCCTGAAGGTGCCTGTATCGCTTTTACTAACACTTTGTAACTTCAGGTTTCTGGTAGGAACCCGAGCACAAAAAGAACTACAAAATTCGACCGCTTTACGGCATACGTCACTTCCCTCACCACCCCAAACGTCCTCAGATTCTGACGTTAAAGCTCAACTCGCCTTTGATTGCCGTCTGTAGGTTTTCATCATGGCCGAACAACAGCTACAAGGAAGAAGGCAACTGTTTTATCAGAGGAAACTTAAAAGGAAAAGGGCAGAGTGACAAATTAAAAGCCAGGACGAGGATTAACACATTGGTCCAGCTTTAGCTTCGCTCGCTGGCGTGAGCTAAAAGAGGAAGGGTGCTCGACCGATGCGAACGCTTGCCTGCACACAAATGCCGTTTCCAAGGTAACCCAGATAAATTCATATAAGCAGTGTAGTATTTTCTGGTATTCCTGCCACAGCCGATGGTGTTTTGTGTGTAATAAAATGCCCACAGCCCAGTGTTCATTTCTACACACAAACACAGCCCGCCTCAGTGCAGGGCTCGCACAAATAAAATCGACTCATGTCAAATGTAACGTTACATTAAATGTAGTGAACGTGCCCACGACTCAGTAGTACCCACAAGCACTACAACACCACATGTCCCACATGTTTCTGTAAAAATAAACCAACACACACAACGTTACAGTCAGATCAGGCCGACGGTGTTTTCAGTGCAGTGAATGCGCCCGCTGTCCCGTGCCCACATTCACTCACAGACATGATAAGCCCCACGGGGCTCACCCTAATGTTACTCTCTCTCTCAGCAGACTGCTATAAGGGAATCGAGCGCGGCAAGGCTGCCCGGCCTGCCTCAAACACTGCAAGTACACACAATCTAAAGACAAGAGAGGCTAACCAGTTGACTTTAATTTGCGACATTGCTGCAGAGCTTGTTGCCTCTAGGGACGGTAGACGTAAAAGTTACCGGTGGAGCGCCACTAGTGGCCAAAAGATCCACAGTGTGGCTTTAAAGCAAAAACTAGTAGTGTAAATCTGAATATTAGAGGTAGTCATATAAACAGAACAAGAGGAGATTAAAGCTGTGTGGACTAAGTAAAGGGAGCAGGAGAGAAGGAACAGAGGGGTTTTAAAGGTGAAGTAATAGCAGGGCTACGAGTGTAACAGTATCTCTACCCTCAGCAGGCACAAATGTTTCTTCACATTGCTCTATTTGGGCTGTAGAGCTGAGATCTGCCTGTCTGCAAAGGGGAAACTGTTTATTTGAATTAGATGTCATTCCTGGGGTTCCATATGGAACTGGTATATCCTTCATTTTTATGTGGTCTGTTTGATTTGAGAAATCAGGAGCTGTCCTGCGTTGCGCTCAGGCTGGAGGCTTAGGTTAAGGTCTTTACAGTTTCCTATAGGTACACTTTCCAGACCACAGGGGGGAACTAACTTTGTGTAAATTGGCCAAGGTCCATCATGCCGTCTTCTTAGGGTTGGAGAAACAGACAAAGTCTGTGCTGCTCTCTAAAAGGACCTCTTGTTTGTTGCGTTTGAGTACGACCCTCATTAATACCGGCCACTTAAGTTCTCATGGATTCTGTTTGAGCTACCTGGCCCCTGACTTTAAAGCAACATGGTTTCATATTTTAAAAGTCTAGTTTCCATTCAGCAAATAAATAAATTACTAAAGCACCAATGTTATGGAGAGATACTAGTTTTCCTACTGTACAGCTCCAGTTTAATTTCACCCCTTGGTTCATTGTCTGAGAGGAAGAGCTTCAGATCTGATAGAAATATCAGATCCACACATCCAGAAATAGATATCTGACTAGCAAAGAATCATTCCAAACATGCTGTTACTTGAAATGTTAAGTTAAAAAAAAAAAAAAAAAAAAAAACACACTTTGATTATGTTCCTCTTAGCAAAAGTGTTTGTTTGTGTAATTGTATTTTATTGGTTTATTCTTGGCTATGTCGTACTTCTTATTACTTCATGCTCACTCTGCAGTTCTCTGTAGTTAAACAGAACACTATGACTCAGTAAATTGAGACCAACATTGCTAAACTCAATTTTCATGCCAATATGAAATAGCTTTTTGAGAGGATTAGATGTACAATTATATTTTATGCTGATGCCATTGCAATGGTAATTAGGCATACAGCTATAGGGATGGAAAACATCACAAATTTAATGATTATGTTTCTGATTCAATTCCTCTTAATGATTACGGTTTCTTAAAGTCGGCATGAAACAGAAGATGTGATAGTCTTTTCTTCCCTATTGTGACGTATGTTCGAGTAAAACGGCTTCAGGAATGAGAAATAAAATGGAGAACGGAACTTGATTGTGTCCTTTAGGAACTTATTGAATTGTAAGAAATTGTGTGTTGCTAACTAAATGGAGGCAGATCTGAATGCCAGTTTGCAGTCAGGTATGGAGGATATTTAGTCCCACCCTCCACTGAGAAATATATGCAAGCTTGAGAACTATGCAACTATGCAAGCTTGTTCTCCCCACTGAATAAAAAGGGCTGCCTTTTTTCTCAGAAATGCATGATATAAGCTTTTAATTCTGAATTATAAAGTTGCGTGTAAAAAGTTAAAATTGCGTGTTATATAGTTTGTCTCGCAATTTTAACTTTTTTTTTTAAATTGCAAGTTTATATCCAACGCATTCTCACCCCAAGGCGTCACCTTTGACCATGCTTCAATATTTGACGTTTTAGGCGCCCTTTACCGATCCTACGCCGTCATCTAACTGACGCTAAAGGAAAGCGTCAGTTAGAGGACGCGGTTAGGTTTAGGTCTGGATGGGGGTAGGGTACACGCGATCCTAGGGCTTCATCTAACTGACGCTAAAGGGCGCCTAAAGCGTCAGATATTGAAGCATGGTCAAATGCTTCCCAAGGCGTCAGTTAGGTGACACCTTGGGGGTGAGAATGGGCTGTTATATCTCACAATTCTGACTTTATAACGTGCAATCACAAGTTTTAATCTCAGAATTCTGAGAAAAGCCTCGAAAAGCCTTGCGAGGAAAAAAAAAGTCAGAATTACAAGAAATTGCAAGTTTATATCTCATAATTCTTACATTATAACTTGTAATTGTGAGATTTATTCTCACAATTGTGAGAAAAGAAGCTAGAATCGTCACAATTATGTTTTTTTTTTTTTTTTTTATTCTGCGGCAGAAGCAAGCTTCCAACGAGAACATACGTCTTTTTGAAAGGCAAGGAGGTTAGTGTTTTTCCATTCCAACTGATTCAAATGCATATTTCATTGACTAAAAACAACTGGCTCATGAGTTTTTTGTTGAATCTCACTACATGGTTTTCACTGTAATGTGCTGTAGATTCAGTAGCAGTGTGTGCTGAACAGTAATGCAGGAAAACATTACTGAGTATTTTAGTTCAGTGTTCTGTCTGCATCACTGGAAGAATGCTAACCATCAAATGCCATATCATTTGGTCACTGTATTTTATTTAATAATCCAGTTTTATAATTTTATAATCCAATCCTGATTGGTGTTGCGTCGTGACGTAACATGTGACGGCATACCCGTCACAACACACACTAGCCTCGCGATGAAGCAAGACACTCAAGTGTCTAAAGGGACGTGGCAACACGACGCAGTGTCTCGTTCCCTTTTCAGGGAACAAGGGTTATAGTCATAACCCGAGACGTTCCCTATCGAGGGAACTTAACACTGCGTCGATGAAATCGACTCTTTGGGGAACGAGTGCCCACTAGGCCATGCACCGAACAGACCGCCCCAGAATGAAACTGATTAGGCACTCAGCAAGGGCCGAGTATGTGTGCACCGGGCGTACTGGGAAGGTTGAGACTATAAAACCTGATGAAAGTATGTGGGGTTGCCCAGCCGGCTGCCTCACAGATCTCCTGTAGAGGTACTCCCGAAAGAAGGGCCTTAGAGGAAGCCATACCTCTAGTTGAGTGAGCCCTTAAGGCCAAAGGTGAAGGCAACCCGCACACCTTGTAAGCCTCAGTAATAGCCTGGACAATCCAGTTACTTATAGTCTGTTTGGTCACCGGGAGCCCCCTCTTAGGTGACCAAAAGCATACTAACAACTGGTCTGATCTTCTCCAAGAAGCGGACCTCTCCAGGTATACACTCAAAGCTCTGACGGGGCAGAGCAAGTGAAGCCTCTCTTCTTCCGCCGACACATGAGGTGGAGGATAGAATGCCTGAAGGACTATAGAGTGAGCCGTATTCGAAGGAACTTTAGGCACGTAGCCTGGACTCGGGTGCAAAAAGGCCTTTACTCTGCCAGAGGCAAACTCCAAGCAAGCTGGCGTTACAGCCAGGGCCTGGAGATCTCCCACCCACTTAAGAGAGGTAATCGCTAAAAGAAAGACCATTTTTAGTGTTAAAGAAGTAGTTCATTTTTTTTTTTAAACTTTTGCTGATAATTTACTCACCCCCAGGTTATCCAAGATGTCCATGTCATTCTTTCTTCAGTCGAAAAGAATTTAAGGTTTTTGATGAAAACATTCCAGGATTTGTCTCCATATAATGGACTTCAATGGGAACCAAACGGTTCTGTGATGCGCGTTCATGACTCTCCTGTTTGAACTCGCTTATGAAAATTCATTTTGATGAACGAGTTTGAATAGGAGAGTCACAAACGTGCATCAAAACAGAGCAAGGCGTGCATTTGAGCTTATAAAACTTAAACAGTTTTTTTTTTTTAAATGAGCGCTCGTTTCGCTTGATAAGACCCTTATTCATCGTCTGAAATCATTTAAAGCCTTTTGTACAGTTTGCAGTTTGCACTGAAAGTGTCTTTTGGACCTTGAACCGTTTGGTTCCCAATGAAGTCCATTATATGGAGAAAAATCCTGGAATGTTTTCATCAAAAACCTTAATTTCTTTTCGACTGAAGAAAGAAAGACATGGACATCTTGGATGACATGGGGGTGAGTAAATTATCAGCAAAAGTTTTTTTAAAAGTGAACTACTCCTTTAAGTCCTTAGGCGAAGCCGACTCTAAAGGTTCGAAGGGAGCCAGGGATAACCCTTCCAGAACTATAGCCAGGTCCCTGGCAGGAACCCTGGACCGGCCTCAGTCGCCGGCCTCATCCTCCAAGCACCACAGAGAAACCGAATGACCAACTGGTGCCTCCCCAGAGGTCCACCATCTACTGGCGCGTGGAAAGCCGAAACGGCAGCCACGTACACCTTAAGAGTGGACGGGGAGAGACCCGCAGAGAAACGATCCTGAAGGAATTCCAGAACTGAAGCCACCGGGCAGTTTACTGGATCCAACCTCTGTTCTCTACACCAAGTGAGAAACACATTCCACTTGAGGCCATATAATCTCCTGGTAGATGGAGCCCTAGAGCTAAGTATGGTTTCAACCACCTCAGCTGATAAGCCAGCATTCAGGTACTGAACCCCCTCAGAGGCCAGACCCACAGCTTCCACAGCTCTGGGCGCGGGTGGAAGATTGTGCCCTCCGCCTGAGTCAAAAGATCCCTCCTCAGAGGAATCTGCCACGGCGGAGCTATGAGGAGTGATATTATGTCCGAGAACCATACTCGTGTCGGCCATCTCGGGGCAACCAGAAGTAGACTGATGCCCTCCTGACGGACCCTCTCCAGGACTCCCGGGATCAGAGCGATCGGGGGAAATGCGTACAGGCGAAGCCTCGGCCAAGCCTGGACCATGGCATCCAACCCCAGTGGGACTGGATGTGAGAGGGAGAACCAAAGTGGACAGTGGGGCGTCTCTCGAGACGCAAACAGATCCACTTCCATTGGTCCGAACCTCTTCCATATCGACTTCACTACCTCCGGATGAAGTCTCCATTCCCCGGGCCTCAGCCCCTGCCTCGACAGGATGTCTGCTCCCTGATTCTGAACCCCCGGAATATACATTGCCCTTATTGACAGTATTTTCCCCTGGGACCAAAGGATAATTTGATGCACCAGTTTGCGCAGAGGGCGCGATCTGAGTCCCCCCTTGTTGGTTCAGATAGGCCACCACTGACGTATTGTCTGTCCGTATTAAGACGTGGCGACCCTTGATGTCTGGGAGGAAGCTCCTCAAAGCCCTGAACACAGCCATCATCTCCAGGCAATTTATATGCCAAGTGCGATGATGGTCCTGCCACAGACCCCTGGCAAAGCCGCCGTCCATGATCGCGCCCCAGCCAGTAAGGGAGGCGTCTGTCGAAACGGTTTCCCGGCGACATTACACCCCCAATGCTGGCCCTAGGGGTAGGAACCAAGGTTTCTTCAATATTTGCAGAGAATGAAGGCACCTGCGTGTTACTCTGATCATACAAAACGGATTCCCTTTGGGGGAGAACCCCTTGGTTTTCAACCACCACTGGAGGGGCCTCATGTGAAGGAGGCCCAGAGGAATAATGTTGGATGCCGCTGCCATGAGGCCCAGCATCCTTTGAAAGTGTTTCACAGTGATGGCTTGGCCCAGCTTCACCCTGGATACCATCGCCAGAATTGACTCGATACGTGCGGGAGACATTTGTGCCTGCATTGTAGTCGAGTTCCACACGAAAAGTCGTTGTCTGGGATGGTTCTAGCACACTCTTCTTCAAATTGAGTCTTGATCCCAATTTTTGAACATGGCCAAGAACGACATCTCGATGCCGAGCTGCCATCTCCCGAGACTGAGCCAGGATAAGCCAGTCGTCGAGATAATTCAATATCCGAATCCCTTGAAGTCTCAGTGGAGCAAAGGCTACGTCCATACACTTGGTAAATGTGCGGGGAGAGAGTGCTAGGCAGAACGGAAGAACCCGATATTGGTTCGCTTCGCCCCCGAAAGCGAACCTCAGATATCTCCTGTGACATGGAAGGATGGAGATGTGAAAATAGGCATCGTTCAGATATATCGTGACAAACCAGTCCTCAGACCTGATTTGACTCACGATTGTTGGAATGGTCAACATTTTCAACTTGAACCTCCTCAGAGACCGGTTCAACACCCTGAGATCCAAAATTGGCCTTAACCCCCCATCCTTTTTTGGAACTATAAAGTACCAGCTGTAAAACCCGGACTCCCTGTCTACCGGAAGAACACGTTCTATGGCTCCTTTCAACAGCAGAGTCTGTACCACCCTAGTGTGCACCACCCCCAAAAAAACTTGGCGCGAATTGCAGTCTGTACCCTGCTCACATTATCTGCAGGACCCATGCAGATATGTTGGGAAGATGATACTCGAGGCTGGCCTCTGGTGTCTTCAGAGTTTCTTTTTCGACTACCTGAAGCTGAATACTAGCAGACTGTAGTCAATCCGGTCCCTGCGACCATAACCGATGTTTTACAATCGTTTTTTCGCTGGAAATTGATGCGGCCCGAAATGCTGCTTACGGCGGACATGCATCTTTTCCTAGAGGGCCCCGCTGTGAGAACAACCTCGGTTGCCTCACTGCGGAGGGGGCAGCCCTCTGAAGTCCTGCCGTGGCTAGGACTTCTTTTCCGAAGCCCTCCTAGCCTGAATGACGTCCCTCAGGTCGCCCCTCTGGCCGGAGGACTTCGGTTTATGAGAGCGTTTCCTCGCGTTTCCAAATCTTTCAGGAGGTCGGCCTGGTATGCCTGCAAAATCGCCATCGAGTGCAGACATGAGCCAGCCCGACCTGCCGCCATGTAAGCCCTGCCCACTAATGCAGATGTTTCCCTGCAGGGCTTACTAGGCAACACCAGGGTCTTTAGGGAAGACGCTAATACGGAAGAGAGATAGCTCGCTAAAGCCTCTTCCACCTTCGGCATCTTCCCATATCCCATGTCTCGAGCCCCCAAAACATTGCTGTAATCTATTATGCTGGGACTCGAAACACGGGACGAGTGCGGTCTTTCCCATGATCTCGTGATCTCTTTATGGAGATCGGGGAAAAACGGCAAACCCCGGCGATGAGGCTGTGACCTGCGCTGCAGGTAACGCTCGTCCAGTTTACTCGTGACTTGCGTTTCCTGCTCATGTTGTGGCCAGCTGATGTTTAGTCTGGCCACAGCGCGAGTCACAACCTCCACCAGCTCCTCATAGTTCAGGCCGCGTGATGGCGCGCTGAGATCACGGTCGTCCGTATCAATGCTGAGCACGTCCACTTCCTCAGAAGCAGACAGCTCAAGCATCGGGACCTGATCGCGGGCAGGATAAACCGCAGCGCGTGCTCCCACACCACTCTCAGAGGCCGCGGGATCAGCCTATGGAGAGCGAGAAAATGCCTCAGCATTCTCACTCTCCTCTGCCAGATCCCGCTGCGAACCCCAGGATCTCAATCGCCGCATCACCTCGATGCTTGCGGGACCGGAACCCTGGGGAATGCGAGCCTGACCGTGCTCATCAAAGCATGCCAGCCGGGAGCGCAGCACTCTCATAGGCATGGCCTCACAGTGTTCACAAGCAGCCCCCTCGAGAGCTGCCTGTGCGTGCTGCACTCCCACACAACTCACACAAAGAGAGTGTGCATCCCCACCCGTGATGTAACGAGGGCAGGGATGCACACACCTCTTGAATTGTTCACTGGCCATAATCTTTTTTAGATAATAGACAAACAACACCAAATAAGACAGACAGTTTCACATGTAGCGCTTGCTGAAGAGCGAAAGCTAGTGTGTGTTGTGACAGCTTCACTTTTATACTTCCGGGTATGCCGTCACATGTTACGTCACGACGCAACACCAATCAGGATTGGATTAGTTTCATTCATACTTCAGAGGCGCATGCTTAGGGAGCGTCCCCAAAGAGTCGATTTCAGCGACGCAGTGTTGAGTTCCCTCGATAGGGAACCAGTAAATTTCCTCAAAATCTGACACCTTTTGATTGTAGCCTACATGTCTCTACAGTATACAATATAGCCACATATGTTGTTTTGCATTAATGTACAACGCATTCTCATCCCAAAGCGCCATATAGGACGCTTTTGCAAAAGCGTAAATATCCAACGCACATGGCACCCTTTAACGTCTAATGAGACGCTTCGGTTAATGGTTAAGTTTAGGTATGGTCTAGGGTAAGGGTTAGACCACTAGGGGGCGCCTTCTGCCCAAATATATATGCGTCTCATTTCACGTTAAAGGGTACCATGTGCGTTGGATATTTACGCTTTTGCAAAAGCGTCCTATATGGCGCTTTGGGATGAGAACGGGCTCTAATGTAAGACCTGTCTGTTTTAAAATCTGGTTTAAAACTGTTTTCATTGGCACTACCAATTGCATGTGTTGCTATCATGGGAAGCATTTCCTTGTTTTTGTCCTTGACCCAGTTCTTACAAGTATGCACCTCTTGCCTAAAGGAGCTCCTTTTCGTCATCATCTTCGTCCACATTGTTTGATCATTCTCTGAAATTCTATCAGTCCAGGAGAGTGATGAAAAAACTGTGATTGATGAATGAGTGGTAGTGTTGAATGCTGCTCTTGATGGAAATATGTCAGCATCTTTGACAGGCTAATGTATTGTAAGAATATACTTTAAAGGGATCAGTACTAGCAGGAGAATAGCCATATAAAAACAAAGATGACCATTATTTGTTGTTTCGTGGTTTGTGATGAACAGTTCCCCAGGGTACTACTTGTGTGGAAGATACATAATCCTGAGCATCAATATATGCGCACCTGCACTCCTCTACACCGTAGATCAATACCAGGACAAATCTGGAACTAACAATTTTGTATGAATTATGTAAACTACAGGAATGCAATTATTTGCAATTATGCAATTATTAATTATTTATCTGATTAAAACTTTATGTGCAATGTTATATGTTGAATTAGTCATATTAGCACATCTTCTGTGGCAGTAGCTCTCAACTTTTTATTTTTCCTTTCAATTTATATGTAAATATAATGGGACCAGTGATGCATTATATTTACCAAAAGTTGTTAAATAATTATAATATTGCATTTATAATTTTAAAAGATGTCTGTTTAAATAAATGCTGTTCTTTTGAACTTTGTTGATCGAAGAATCCTTAGGGGGAAAGTACAGTATCACCGTTCGATGAAAATAACATAAGCAGCACAACTGATTACAATATTGACAATAAAAAGTTTCAGCATAATGAAATTATTTCTGAAAGATCTGGTGTCAATGAAGATGAGAGTAATGGCTGCTATAAATGGCATATTAAATTGTAATAATATTTCACAACATATTGCTGTTTTTTCATCAAATACAGTAAATGCAGCCTGGGTGAGCATAAGACACTAAAAAATATTGAATTTAAAATTGTTTTCTTTGTCTAAATGCTACATATTAAACATTCAGTTTCTATCTCTTTTTCTACAAGATACTTAGCTCACTTTTTCTTGTTGGTTGGCCTTTTTTCAGACAAAATCTGTACTATACTCAGTGCCAGAGCTGGCACCATACATCACAGGGATGCTCTCTTTACGGAAGGATAACCTGTCACCCGCACTGCAGGGTGACCTGAGGGAGTTGGGCTCTGAATGTTCCCACCACGTTATACCCAAGCAGTATAACTGTCACACAGAGGAACACATCCTGACTCATGCGTTCCCTTACGTCTTCCAGAGCAAAGGACACAGGTCTCTGAAGTGGGAACATCTAATGCCCTGGGATAGACTGTCTTATGTAAAGAACTGAAATATTAATTTGTCCACATGAGGGGGCTTTTCACTCCAAACACCTGAAGAAGCCACAAGTTAACACAATCTAGGTTGGCCGATTCATGTGCTGCAGTTATTTGAAATTTAATAGACCAAATGTTGATTAGAGGCATGCCACTTGCTACAGTCTAATTATCGTTAATTACCGTAAAAACAAAAGGATTTGCATGACTACAAAATTAACTTAACCCCCAATTAAATTAAATTAAGACCATGCATTTATTCTAGTCTTCATTGTTTATATTTCGTTTTTCTTAAAATGAATGAATTTAAACAGGAAAATTGCATCAATTTATATCACACATTAACACATTGCCATTGCCACTTTGCCAGAGATAAAATACTGAATCTAAATATTAACTTAAATATACAGAAACTATAAAACATAAACTAAACTATTCGTTTAAATTAAATTATATATTTTTTTGAATAGCGCTTTACACAATACATGTAGTTTCAAAACAGCTTGACAGAAAAATGTATGTTTCTAGATTACAATTTTGAGTAATCTGTTATCACAAGTGACTCTGTCGAAGTAATGTAGCTATATATGGCAGAAATGTACAGTTCTAAGACACAAATCATACAGTTGGCTAACATGTACTTATTTAGACAGAACCATTGAGCTTATTAAAGCAATCATTACAATTTGTGATCATATAGAACATTTGACAGATTTCATCTGGTTGTGAGCACTCGCGGTGCTACCATTGGGCCTGGGACCACCCAATTTAGGTCAAGGCCCGCCCATTTTGACCCAGGTGAGAGATTTTCACTCTAGCAGTTCATCCAATAAGCAGCCCAGGGAAAGCTTTGAGAGAAAGCTTCTCAGACAGTCTGCGGCTTCTACCTCACGTGTGGACTGTTAAGCCTCCTCACAGGCTATCGTCACCAGCAAGTGATCCAATGAAACGAATGACGTTGGTGCGCAAGCTTTCCAAGCAAGCTCAATGAGACAGACACAGATGGTAGCTATTAGCTAATATGAAACACAAAGCAAAGTAGCTTGTTTGTGCCGCAGAAACAGACGCAGAAAAAGAGGGCCTTGTGCCACTCCATAAATAAGTGAATTGGATTTAAAGCCACAATATGTAATTTTTCTGCATTAAAAATAGCAAAAATAACTGTATAGATGTTATATATTTCTGTTAGATATGTACTTACATTATCCCGATGTCACAGTCTTCGTCTTCACCTGTTTGTCCCGTCAGCAGCACTACACTTCCCAGGATCCTCTCGTCACCCTATCCCGTGTTCACTCCCTCATCAGCCACCTGTTCCTCGTCATCATCATCTGTTTCACCTGTTCTCACCCCATTATGTTTGATTATTCTGTGTATTTAGTTCCCTCTGTTTTACCCATGATTGTCGGTCGATGTCGAATGTTACCCCGTGTTACCCTGTATCCTTGCCTGTTCCTGAATTAAATGTTACCTTCCGTGTGAATCTCTGGACTCCTCCAATTCCTTCCGTCTGCACTCCTGTTCTCCTGCACCATACCCCGTGACAGATCGACCGACCGCCTAAAGCAACATGGACGCCGGGAGCTTCCAGGGGATTCAACACCCGATCCGCCGGCCCCGTTGGATGCTTGTCCCCAGAAAGCCTGCGCTCACCGTCAGCCCTGCCGAGCCTGCGTGCACCGTCAGTCCTGCCGAGCCTGCGCGCACCGTCAGCCCTGCCGAGCCCGCGCTCACCGTCAGCCCTGCCGAGCCCGAGTCTTCTCCGCTGGTTCCGTCCAGTTTTCCAGAGACGAAATGCTCTTCACCGCTGGTTCCGTCCAGCTCTCCAGAGATTGAATGCTCTTCACCGCTGGTTCCGTCCAGCCCTCCAGAGACTGAATGCTCTTCACCGCTGGTTCCGTCCAGCCCTCCAGAGACTGAATGCTCTTCACCGCTGGTTCCGTCCAGCTCTCCAGAGACTGAATGCTCTTCCCCGCTGGTTCCGTCCAGCTCTCCAGAGATTGAATGCTCTTCACCGCTGGTTCCGTCCAGCTCTCCAGAGATTGAATGCTCTTCACCGCTGGTTCCGTCCAGCTCTCCAGAGACTGAATGCTCTTCCCCGCTGGTTCCGTCCAGCTCTCCAGAGATTGAATGCTCTTCCCCGCTGGTTCCGTCCAGCTCTCCAGAGACTGTATGCTCTTCACCGCTGGTTCCGTCCAGCTCTCCAGAGATTGAATGCTCTTCGCCGCTGGTTCCGTCCAGTTCTCCAGAGTCTGAATGCTCTTCGCCGCTGGTCCCGTCCAGCTCTCCAGAGATTGAATGCTCTTCACCGCTGGTTCCGTCCAGCTCTCCAGAGATTGAATGCTCTTCACCGCTGGTTCCGTCCAGCTCTCCAGAGATTGAATGCTCTTCACCGCTGGTTCCGTCCAGCTCTCCAGAGATTGAATGCTCTTCACCGCTGGTTCCGTCCAGCTCTCCAGAGATTGAATGCTCTTCACCGCTGGTTCCGTCCAGCTCTCCAGAGATTGAATGCTCTTCACCGCTGGTTCCGTCCAGCTCTCCAGAGACTGAATGCTCTTCCCCGCTGGTTCCGTCCAGCTCTCCAGAGATTGAATGCCCTTCACCGCTGGTTCCGTCCAGCTCTCCAGAGATTGAATGCTCTACACCGCTGGTTCCGTCCAGCTCTCCAGAGATTGAATGCTCTTCACCGCTGGTTCCGTCCAGCTCTCCAGAGACTGAATGCTCCTCACTGCTGGTTCCGTCCAGCTCACCAGAGAATGAATGCTCTTCACTGCTGGTTCCGTCCAGTTCACCAGAGAATGAATGCTCTTCCCTGCTGGTTCCGTCCAGCCCACCAGAGACTGAATGCTCTTCACTGCTGGTTCCGTCCAGCTCACCAGAGAATGAATGCTCTTCACTGCTGGTTCCGTCCAGCCCACCAGAGACTGAATGCTCTTCACCGCTGGTTCCGTTCAGCTCACCAGAGAATGAATGTTCTTCACCGCTGGTTCCGTCCAGCTCACCAGAGAATGAATGCTCTTCACTGCTGGTTCCGTCCAGCCCACCAGAGACTGAATGCTCTTCACTGCTGGTTCCGTCCAGCTCTCCAGAGACTGAATGCTCTTCACTGCTGGTTCCGTCCAGCCCACCAAAGACTGAATGCTTTTCACTGCTGGTTCCGTCCAGCTCACCAGAGAATGAATGCTCTTCACTGCTGGTTCCGTCCAGCCCACCAGAGACTGGATGCTTTTCACTGCTGGTTCCGTCCAGCTCACCAGAGAATGAATGCTCTTCACTGCTGGTTCCGTCCAGCCCTCCAGAGACAGTATGCTCTCCACTGCTGGTTCCGTCCAGCCCTCTAAAGACTGTATGCTCTTCACTGCTGGTTCCGTCCAGCCCTCCAGAGAATGCATGCTCTTCACTGCTGGTTCCGTCCCACTCACCAGAGAATGAATGTTCTTCACTGTTGGTTCCGTCCAGCTCACCAGAGACTGAACGCTCTTCACTGCTGGTTCCGTCCAGCTCACCAGAGAATGAATGCTCTTCACTGCTGGTTCCGTCCCACTCACCAAAGAATGAATGCTCTTCACTGCTGGTTCCGCCCCACTCACCAGAGAATGAATGCTCTTCACCGCTGGTTCCGTCCAGCCCTCCAGAGACTGAATGCTCTTCACTGCTGGCTCCGTCTCACTCACCAGAGAATGAATGCTCTTCACCGCTGGTTCCGTCCCACTCACCAGAGAATGAATGCTCTTCACTGCTGGTTCCGTCCCACTCACCAGAGAATGAATGCTCTTCACTGCTGGTTCCGTCCCACTCACCAGAGAATGAATGCTCTTCACTGCTGGTTCCGTCCAGCCCTCCAGAGACAGTATGCTCTCCACTGCTGGTTCCGTCCAGCCCTCTAAAGACTGTATGCTCTTCACTGCTGGTTCCGTCCAGCCCTCCAGAGAATGAATGCTCTTCACTGCTGGTGCCGTCCAGCTCTCCAGAGACTGTATGCTCATCACTGCTGGTTCCGTCCAGCCATCCAGAGACTGAACGCTCTTCACTGCTGGTTCCGTCCAGCCATCCAGAGACTGAATGCTCTTCACTGCTGGTTCCGTCCAGCCCTCCAGAAACTGTATGCTCTTCACTGCTGGTTCCGTCCAGCCATCCAGAGACTGTATGCTCATCACTGCTGGTTCCGTCCAGCCCTCCAGAGACTGTATGCTCTTCACTGCTGGTTCCGTCCAGCCATCCAGAGACTGTATGCTCATCACTGCTGGTTCCGTCCAGCCCTCCAGAGACTGTATGCTCTTCACTGCTGGTTCCGTCCAGCCATCCAGAGACTGAACGCTCTTCACTGCTGGTTCCGTCCAGCCATCCAGAGACTGAATGCTCTTCACTGCTGGTTCCGTCCAGCCATCCAGAGACTGTATGCTCATCACTGCTGGTTCCGTCCAGCCCTCCAGAGACTGAATGCTCTTCACTGCTGGTTCCGTCCAGCCCTCCAGAGACTGAACGCTCTTCACTGCTGGTTCCGTCCAGTCCTCCAGAGACTGAACGCTCTTCACTGCTGGTTCCGTCCAGTTCCTCCGAGCCCGAGCTCTCTTCTACGCTGGGCCCGACCAGCCCAGCCCCAGAGACCGTCCAGCCATCGCCAGAGACCGCTCAGCCTGCTCCGCCCTGGCCACGCCCTCAGTCTGCTTCGCCCTGGTCTCGCCCTCAGCCTGCTCCGCCCTGGCCACGCCCTCAGTCTGCTTCGCCCTGGCCACGCCCTCAGCCTGCTTCGCCCTGGCCACGCCCTCAGCCTGCTCCGCCCTGGCCACGTCCTCAGCCTGCTTCGCCCTGGTCTCGCCCTCAGCCTGCTTCGCCCTGGCCACGCCATCAGCCTGCTCCGCCCTGGCCACGCCCTCAGCCTGTTCCGCCCTGGCCACGCCCTCAGCCTGCTCCGCCCTGGCCACGCCCTCAGCCTGCTCCGCCCTGGCCACGCCCTCAGCCTGCTTCGCCCTGGCCACGCCATCAGCCTGCTCCGCCCTGGCCACGCCCTCAGCCTGTTCCGCCCTGGCCACGCCCTCAGCCTGCTCCGCCCTGGCCACGCCCTCAGCCTGTTCCGCCCTGGCCACACCCTCAGCCTGCTCTGCCCTGGCCACGCCCTCAGCCTGCTCCGCCCTGGCCACGCCCTCAGCCTGCTCCGCCCTGGCCACGCCCCTCTCAGGCCCCAGTTCGTCCCCCCTCCTTCCTCTGTTCCGCGGCGTGAGGTCACGCCTCCCGGGAGGGGGGAGTTCTGTCACAGTCTTCGTCTTCACCTGTTTGTCCCGTCAGCAGCACTACACTTCCCAGGATCCTCTCGTCACCCTATCCCGTGTTCACTCCCTCATCAGCCACCTGTTCCTCGTCATCATCATCTGTTTCACCTGTTCTCACCCCATTATGTTTGATTATTCTGTGTATTTAGTTCCCTCTGTTTTACCCATGATTGTCGGTCGATGTCGAATGTTACCCCGTGTTACCCTGTATCCTTGCCTGTTCCTGAATTAAATGTTACCTTCCGTGTGAATCTCTGGACTCCTCCAATTCCTTCCGTCTGCACTCCTGTTCTCCTGCACCATACCCCGTGACACCCGACAGTTTCCACCAAATTTCAAATACGGAGAAATTTCCGTTTCGTCGCCCGTCTATGGCGTCATATAACCTTTGACTCATCTATTTTCTCTAACGTCCTTGCGGAACCCGGCGAAACCGCCAAACACAAAGGGGAACACTGGACTACCGCCAATAAAGCAAAGAAAATGACGAAATAAAAAAAGTAGTACGTATTTTTATGTGTGTAAATCACGTGCCCGCTCACGAGCGCTCACTCTTAACAGACACACTGTCCCCGGTGCTGCTCACGCATAAAGCGCTCCTCGTTCACAGTAACCGTGTTGTCTCATTCAAAACAGCCAACTGTTGCTGTTAGCGAGCCGCACACATTGAATACTCATTATGAGTCAGGCTGCGAATGTACGTGCCCGCTTCAGCTCTCTCATGCTTACTAAAGAAACGCCTCACCTCCGGCGCCGCGCACTCACTACATTCCCTTTAGCCTTTAGCACATAGTGGATGAATAACACAAACCCAGTCAAGTTTGACTGCAGTATCTTATGTGCTTTATAATCCGGTGCGCTCTATATATGAAAAATGTTCTAAAATAGGTCATTCATTGAAGTAGCGTAATATTAACATTTATATTCGTCTGTATAATAGTTATGGACCACGATTACGCTTTGCCTGCACGTTCTGCTGCTACAGCCAGCTCATTAGCTAAAGCTCAAACGTACCTGAAAAATATGACGCGAGAAGGGTTTGGGACAGGAGAAGCATGACACAGGTAAACATTGGGGTTGCATTTAAAGCTTCTTGACAAGCTAAATCTACAGAGAGATGTCGTATATCCGTATATTTTGTGAAACGATGATGTCATGTCATGAGTTGAGCTGGTTGTCATTGACAGCGACAACAACTCCCGTGAGCCCACGCTCTTTCCCGACGTCATCAAAGTACGTCTTTTGTTATTATTTTAAACGAGTGACCCCTGGTGGCCAAAAATCGCATACTGTACGTTTAACTGTCACCGTCCCGCTAGCGGGACGCCTAAAGCCTTGTTCACACTACATGATTTTAAAATGTCGGGCTGAACTGTGTGGTTCACACTACATGACTTGCTCTCAGTGAAATCAGGAGTGTTCAAGTTGTTTAGCTGTTCACACCACAAAACACAACGTGATTGATCAACAATAGGAGGTAACGCACTACACAGAGATACAACCACGATCGGATGATAAGAGCAACTGATTTGTGACTCAGAGCTGTTTCAGTACTATGGTAGGCTACGGTCTAAATCCTGAAAATAATCAAATAAATAACGAGTTGACAACAACTCTGTCACCCAACGATTCTATCTTGTCTACAAACTACATTTTGTCACGAAAAATCACGCAATAAAACTAACCAGAAATGACACGAAACAGCATGTGCATCAATGGGCTATATGCATGCATAAGTTCCGCATTTGACGTAAGGATGCTCGTCCATTTCCGGTTGTGTAGATTAAAGCGGAGGAAAACCGGAGAAAACGGGATTATGGCAGAGTCTTCAATATTTACTGTCCTCCCGTCTTTGAAACGAAACGTACATATGTTTAGATGTAATTTTATATATAGTTATGTTTATTTAATATAATTTTAAAAAGAAGCATAAACACAACGAGGGGTGTCTGTTTTATCTGTTTTTGTGACTAACGTTTCATTAGTATAACCATGGAGTATAAAATTCAATATAAATTCTCGGTATTGCATTGGACTATGATCGGCGGAAGTTATCGAGCATCCTTAATCCTTCACCGGAAATAACGCCGTGCATAGAGCCCATGCCAAGCGAAGAAGAGAAGACAACAACACGTGAATATGGACGTTAGACAGAAATTAGTGCTGCACACTGTTTGTGCGATGATTTGCTCTGAGAAAAAAATGCAAAAAAAGAAAACATAAGATTTAACCATAGACCGGTTACCTCAACCCATGCCTTGCTATGATTGGCTGTAGCTACATAGACCGGTTCAACCCATGCCATGCTATGATTGGCTGTAGCTCATGACATCACTGAGTTTGAGTCACGCGACGGCTCTGGATATCTAGCATGCTAGATATTTTTTCTGGGCTCGGCGATGCATCTGCGAGCGTCTTCACTGCGTTGTTGGCTCTTTCATACAAAGAGATTGGCGAGAGTTCATCGTCTGCTAATCCCCCACGATTTGCACACCCTGACTTGTCGGCGAGCACAACAATTTGCAAATCGGGATTAAATCGGGCTTGAAGTCCTGTAGTGTGAACTTGGCTTAAATTTACTTCAGTATATTTCTATAAAATCATAATTTAATTATGGCAAATTACATATTGTTGAAAAGGTCTAAGATTTCTAAATAGATATTCTTCCCCGGTTTTGTGTTAAAAAAAATATGTAGGAAGAGTAATTGACAAGAGTGCACATCAAAAAATCTGCATCTTAACAGGAGGTCTGACCTTTGTCACAAAAAGTCGATGCACCCACTTTTACTCATTGAAAGTTCTGTTTGTTTTTATGCTAAAAGTTCATGTTAAAGCATATAATCTAGTATTTTCAAAAAAAAATTATAATACAATGTTATCCTCTAAAAATTATAATTATTTATATACAAAGTATATATATAAATATATATATATATACAGTTGAGCCCAGAAATAATCATACCCCTGGTAAATATGATCAAAAATGGCTGTAAAAAATATATCTCCATCGTTTATGCTTTTGATCTTTCATTAAATTGCCAAATCCTAACCTTTCATTTAAGTAAAATAATTGAAAGTGAGGGGCAAATCACATTATAAAATAAATGTTTTTTCTCCAAAACACATTGGCCACAATTATTCATACCCCTAGAATTTTTTATAAATAAAATCTTGGAGTGGCTTATTGGAGTGGTCATAAAGAACAGAGCGTCTTGTAGTACTGCAGTGCTTTATCAATATGTTTATGCGTTATGCTCACAAACAACTGACTGGGTCTGTCATCAGACCAATCACTGCCGATTAGCGTCACACAAAGGAGTGGTTTGGAAAAATGAGTCGTTGTACGAATCATTTGGGAGTCAGTGAGCAAATCAGTCAAAAATAAATGCATATTATAAGACAAATAAAGTGTTTTTTTTTATCCTTGCATGCATGCACTCCTAAAACTCCTAAAACAAAAATAGGAACATTTCAAATGCTATGTGAACGAATTAGCAGCTACTCTCAGTGGGGACTGGGACACTTTGGAAATAGGCAGGGTACAGGCAAACCACGGTCAGATGGTTGGAGAGTTGAATTGGGTTGGAAGGAGGAGGACACAGACAGAGTTCAGCCAAGTTCACCTCAAAGGGTGTATTTATTAAATTGTCTTTTGTTTTGTCTTCCTGGCTGGTATATGGGCGTGTGGTTATGGGTGTGTGTGCTGTAACAAGAACAAAGAAACAATCAGCACACAACCAGCAATAACAGTTTAAATCAAACTCACTAAATCCAACTTCGGTAATTTGGCCCTAAAGACCATCCACAATTACAGTTCATATTGCCATCAACATAATATTAACATAAATAATCACAATATATCATATAATAATATATAATATAATTATATAACCCAATGTGTTATAGTAACACATTAAAGATAAAGAACAAACATGTACAAACATGACAAGGCATGGAGAATAATTAATTAGCTACCATAGCAGTGGGTTCACAACATCATTCAGTGTAAGGAATCAGAATAAACATTACGTATTTAATTGCTTTCTACTTCCGGTTCATGCTACTTCCGGTGGCATAGTACACGCGATACCATTGCTTAGTGCACAGACACTCGCAGCCAACTCAATTGCACGCTGACGGCCCACAATGGATAGCAAAGGCAGCTGAGAGCATTAAGGATTGGTGTGGCAAACATAATACCACCGCAACCACCACCACGTCTAGCAGTTGCAAGTGGAGAAAGGAAAGTAAACTCACGTTTGGAAGACGCACACAGGATTAATCACAGGGCTAGCAGGAGATCAGGAGATTGGAAACAGAAGATGCGAGTTCAGTCAGGTCACACCCGGATGCAAACAGGAACACTGCTTGACCAGGTAGGTTATATCCCCTGCCTAATAATTAGTGACAGGTGTGTCTTCTGTGCAACACGTGAGGGAGTCGCAGCTGCAGGCAATTCGGGCCAATCATGGGGGATAGAGCGGGCTAGTGAGGCTTTTGTACACTATAATAGGGGCTCTTTAACCTCCATTCTCAAAGGGGGGAGGGGGAGGGGACAGCTAAGGTTAACCTGGATAACTGACTGTTCACAAAAGCCATGCCCCTTAGTTATTGTTAATACTCCCGTCAAACAAATGGTCAAACAAGACCAGCACGACAGATTTCCATGACGGGAAGAGGTATACCCGTGCCTGTCAGTGACCAGAGCAATACTTCACAGATATCCTCCAGATTGAGGCAAAAGAGGTTACAGTATAGCCTGACTACGTCAGACTTCGTACTTCCACTCTTTTTATTTTCGCTTCTGTACTCAGTCTGAGACAGCTACATGTCTCTTCGTTTTCCTCCGGCCTGAATACAGCCGGCCCAATCAACGAACAGAGGGCGGGCTGAGAGCCGTGACGTAGATCCGCTCATTGCGGTTATACGTGCACAGAATGCAAAGCCTGTACCTCAGACCGGCTCTTGTCTGTTACAGAAACAAGCAGAAGGGAAGGCTGTTTCCAAGCAGAGCTTGGCCCATGCCATGTGGTTGCCTTCATCTTGGTGAGAAAGTTTTCCCAAGGTGCACATGCCCACCTGGGTGGTGAGCTCCTCCTAAGTGAGGGTATTTAATCATATATCCGAGGCAAAATTACTAAATATGCAGCGCGAATTATATATTTCTAATTCCAAACAATTAGCCACTGAACCAGCTTACAGAGGCGACATTTTGAGGGTGAAGAAAAACAGCCTACTCCAACCCATCTTGCAGGAAAGAGACCACTGAAATGACCGAACACTCTCAGGATCTCCTCACGGAGATAATACTCACTCAACGAATTGATTCCACTTCTCATAGCAAAGCACAACTTCATCTTTTTAGGGGATGCTTGCAGAAGTGATGGTAACTACCACATATTCCTGTGGTAGCCGCCTGAACCTCCACGTCCAGTTCTTTGAATGCATGCCATCATGCCCCAACCATGAAATGTATTGAGGGGAAGTAAGGCAGTCTGTCGAGGGAAGTAGGTCTGGTTGGGCCAAAAAATAGGCAACTATCAAGACCTGCTCCATTCCTGACGTAGCACAGAAGTTGCAAGCGACATGCGAGTACAAGACAGGAGCACTGCTCAACACTACGTGTGAAAATCACAGTGCTTCAGAAGCATCTCTGCTCAACACCTAAGTGTGATAAAATTCACTGAGCTTCAGGAGCATTTCTGCTCAACACCTAAGTGTGATAAAAATCACTGAACTTGAGCAGGCGCCAAGCGACATCGCATAGCCGCTTTCCTAGAAGGCTCACTGGGGAACGCATTTCTGCAGAGCCCTGGGGTCAGCTGAGAGCCAGTGTCTGTCCAAGGGTTGTCCGCTCAGACAGGAAGACAACTGGCAGAGGGACGAGTCCGGAGAGGCAAACAGATATAACTCTGCGGCCCCGAAGTGGTCCCTGCCCATGCCCTTTATAGTCAGTCGGTGTTAGTGGACCTCATTCTAGGAGCGGTTTGAAGAAATGAAAGGACTGACCACAGGTTGAGGGTTTGGCAGCAGGCCGGGGTGATCTGTCATCAGAAAGAGCTTGCCACTCTGCCACGGTCTCCTCGGGACTCGATCATAAAGCCATAGCTATCTGCCATATGCCCCAGGAGCCTCTGAAAGTTCTTTCAGTGGGACCCTTGCTAACTTCAAGCACCAGCCGAACTCACTCTTCTTGAAGAGACATGTTGAACCTAGTCCTTCTCCTGAACTGAATAAGTGAATCTCAGCCCGTGGATGAGATTACTCTCTCCCAATTGACCTGAAAGCCCAAATGGCTATGGAGCACTCAAAGTGTAGGAATTGTACTGATACATCGCACCTTCGAACGCAAGAACACAGAAGGTCTGTTGAGCAGAAGGACAGAGATCTGAAGTACTGTCCTTCAGGTCGGATGCTGCAGGCCAACCTTGGGAAAGGTTAGTCTGTGTTAGTAATTGAATGGAGGCTTTTGAAAAAGGGCCCATCTTAATTGGCACAGGTCCCACCACATATCTGAAGAAACTGGTCTTCATATCGGCTGGAGGAAGAGGCTACATTGCGACCTTCACCAGTAGGAGTGCGACATACGCACACAGGACAGGAGCAACGCTCAACACATAGGTGTGACAAATATCACTAATCTTTGGAGCATCTCAGCTCAACACCTAGGTATGATGAATATCACTAAGCCAGGGCGAAAGCCAACTGAAATTAATCACATGCCGAGTCTGGTGGTAGTTTCGGGGCCAGGTAGAGCGGTAGGAGCATTTTTAGGCTTAACACTCAGTGCAAGGGACCAGAAAACCACCGACATACCCAAGGTTGGGCAGCGAGGTTGAGGACAGGGACCCAGCTCAGAAGGCCCGGAGGTGGCCCGAAGCAGGGTCTGAGTGTGGTGCACGACACTTGCCTGTCTCCATGAGAAAGCCAGGGATGCATGAGAAGGTGGATTACCACGTCCTCGAACCGCAACTAGCTGCCATGCTATAAGGCCCAGCGGAAGCGGCGGCAGGGGAACGACCTGGCAACGAGCAGGCGGAGGAACTGCCACCGGCGGCAGGATGTGCCGGATGGCCTCCGTCTGTGCTTTGGCGGCAAAGAACTATTGGACGCAGTTTTCCGCCCTATTACAGACCAGCCCAACCTGGGAAATTGGGGACACAAGGAACCGAACCTTGTCCGCATCCGCCATATCAACCAGGCTGAGGCAACAATGGCTCTCCTGGACCACTAAAGTGGACATCGCCAGACCGATCGCACATGCCCCGGAGGGTGAGGTTGGAAGCACTGTAATATAAAAATGTAGTATATAAAAAGGCGATAAAAAAAATATATATTATATTTTAGAGGATAATATTATTTTGTAGTTTTTTTATTAACATATACTAGATTATTTGTTTTATTATGAACTTTAGCATTAAAACCAAAGTTTCAATTATTACAATTGTGCTCGTCGACTTTTTGTGACAGGTTTTGTTTTTAATGGTGATTTTTTTGAGGTGCACTCTTGTCATAAATGTATCTATTACTGTTCCTGCATAATTTGTAACACAAAACAGTGCTAGAATATCTATTTAAGAGTCTAATACCTTTCCAACGATGTATAGTTTGTCATGATTAGATTAGGATTTAATTGTAATATAGATAGTAAAGTAAATTTAGGTGTCCCTTTCACTTCAAGGACTTAAGGTTTGTCAGGGTTCAGAGTCAGCGGTCAACTTGTTAATTAGCAAGTACATTAAGTATTATTTTTCAAAATGTCTTTGTCATATAATCAAACCCTGATGTGTGTGTGTTTATAAGAAGCTGGAAACTTAAAAGCACACTGTAAGTTTTTCCTTTTAAACTGTGAACAAATTATCTTAAATATAAATCAGAAATAAAAATAATATGGGATATGTATGGTGTCATGAACTGCTCGGTGGAAACAGACAGTAGTGATCCAAATGCAGGCTTTATTGAGAGGAAGATCCAGAAACAGGTGCGAGAGAACAGGCAGAAGTCAAAACCAGGTTAGCAGTCCAGATCAGCAATTATGCAATGCAGGGATAAGGCAACGGGAAAACCATACAGGCAGGGAGTCCAAGAACTGTGAAACTAGAAAACACTCGGAGACACTAAGAAACTAGGAACTAGGAAAACGCTCAGCATGCAGTATGACACTTACAAAACTAAACAATGGTACAAAGGGCCACCCAGGTTTAAAGGAGCACTAAACCGGAACAGTGCAAAATCACTCCTTTGTCTACAAGGCTAACATTAGCTGTCACCAGAGTTTGAAATTCATTTCACACAAAGTTTCTAGTTGGCTCTGGCGAGCAGGACGATCGAGGGCGAGGGATATAAGATGACGGCGGCCGGTGGCGTGAGTGATAATGAAAGACACCGGTGAGACACACCGGTCTCGCGTCTCTCACGGAGGAGCGAAAGCATAAAATGAGGAGTGACGACGGCAGATCGAGAGAGAAACAGGCCTGATTTTATGTTGTATTTTGTTTCTGTTGTGTGTAACATTACAGCAGTCGTTAATGAGGGGCTACTGGTTTATACTTTCGTTTTGTATTTGTTCATTTTACAAGGGCTGCGAACACTCACGCATTGAGCATGAGACTCACACAATTGAGCCAATTCTCACGCTCTCACGCCACACCCCCGATTTCTCATGCTAAAGTGTTAAGCCAGTCGGCAAAATACCTGAAAGATAAGTTTATCTGTAAATCCACCAGTTGAGCCACTCGTGATCGACTAGTTTTACCCCAAATTAGTTAAAATATCCTCTAAGCTAGTCTAGAGCGATCATGCATGCGAGACAGATGTTGAGCTCCTAACGGCGCAGACGCAAAACCAGGACTGGAGTCAAAGCCAATTCCTCTCTGCTCTCTAAGTTTTCTGTTATCACCCATCTATTGTATTTTCAAAGAGTGTGCAGAGATGCAGGCAAATATGACACACACACAATTTAGCGTGACTGCTCTGTTTACTTCGTCTTCTTAACGTCATTGTACATAACACCGGAACATCCGGAACATAAGTACACCGTGCATCATGGGAAATGTAGTCACATAAAGCATTGCACAATATACAACATCTCCTCCCCTCTTACTCTTTGAGGTCTAACACAAGATTACAAATTAAACTGTAATATCAGTAGTCAGAAATTTTGAAATTCAACTCTCTTAGAACTCTTCTTTTTTTATATATATATATAGAACATTCAACTTTGTTGTTTCTTATATACAACTAATTCCCTGGGAGTGAGGGTAGACTACCTCAAACCCTAGCTGACCCTAAGGGGATTATTCTGCCCCGAGCAATAAGGGTAGCTTCCAACTAAGAATAATCCAACAACCGCTGGGGCGGGTGTCGCTCCCTAACTGGGTATCGGCGCCCTGTTTGGCTCCCACTTTCTGCCGATACAACAGGTGATGCCGGTTCCTTTATTGATGGACAATTTGCGGTCTTGGTAGGCTCAGTGGTTAGTACTTCAGGAGCTGACGTACTGTTACTAATTTGGTCAGTGACATCCGCAACTTTGGAAACATTTGGAACTGAGTTTGCTCCCTTGAGCAACTGATCACTGTGTCTCCTACAAGACAAATCTCCAGCAGTTTTGACCTTATATGAGACTGGACCTGTCTGGGCCTCCACCGTAGCTGGAACCCACTTCGGACCACCGCCATAGTTCCGTGCCAGCACTGGTGAGCCTATCGAGAAGGTTCTGTCCTTGGCTCGCAGATTCCGTCGCTGTACCTGATTCCTCTGTTGTCTTAAGACAGTTTCTTTGAGTGTTGCTGGTTTGAGCAGCTCCAAGCTTGTCCTGAGCTCTCTACTGAACAACAGAGACGCTGGTGACACTTTAGTGGTTGCGTGCGGAGTACTGCGATAGCACAACAAAAAGCTATGCAGCCGTTGATGGAATGTTCCCTGTCCGAGTGAAGCTTTCAAAGCATGTTTCAAGGTTTGGACAAACCTTTCTGCTAAACCATTTGTTGCCGGATGGTAAGGTGATGATGTGATATGCTGCACACCATTTGCTTGTAGGAATGTGCCCATCTCATGAGATGTAAATTGAGGGCCATTATCTGAGACAAGCTGCACCGGAGGTCCAAATCTACTGAAAATTTCTCCCAGTTTCTCAATTGTCTTTTCAGCTGATGTAGATTTCATGATAGCCACCTCCGGCCACTTACTGTGTGCATCCACGACCACCAGCAGCATTTTGTCCTCCACTGGGCCTGCAAAATCAACATGAATGCGCTGCCATGGTTTCTCTGGATATTCCCATGGGTGCAGCGGAGCCAGTTGGGGTACATTGCGTATGCGCTGGCATGACGTACATGTTCTTGCCTTTTCCTCAATTTGGCCATCTACTCCTGGCCACCAGAAGTAACTCCTGGCAATTTCTTTCATTCGGACCATTCCACAGTGTCCCACATGCAGCTGTTTTAGCACTTGCTTGCGCAGAGCAGAGGGAATGATCACTCTCCTACCCCACAGCAAACATCCTGACTGCACTGAAAGTTCATGGCGTCGAGAGACATACGGTTTTAACTCCAGGTCATCGGTCTCACCTTTTCCTGTCATTACGATATCCATGACTTTCGACAGAACAGGGTCATTGCGTGTGCTCTTACGGACTTGTACAGCTGTTACTGGGGCCCTTTCCACCTGGCTGAAGTAGAAAATTTCTGCAACTTGTGCCTCCTTCATTCTGTCAGCGAGAGGCAATCTAGACAGACCATCCGCATTTCCATGCAATTCCGCCTTCCGATACTTGATGTCATAGGTGTGAGCGGATAACAACAAAGCCCATCTTTGCATCCTACTAGCAGCCAGAGACGGAATGCCATGGTGTGGGCCAAAAATTGCAGTGAGTGGGCGATGATCAGTCAACAATGTGAACTTCCTTCCAAAAACATACTGGTAAAACTTACGAACTCCAAACACAAGGCTCAACGCTTCTCGCTCAATCTGAGCATAGTTTGCTTCTGCCTTACTCAGACTCCTGGAAGCGAATGCGATCGGCCTCTCTTGACCATTTGGCATGATGTGGGACAAGACAGCTCCCACACCATATGGAGAAGCATCGCAGGCCAGTTGAATGGGAAGAGCAGGGTCAAAATAAGTGAGGGCATTTGACTTTAAGAGTGTCTCCTTTGCTCTTTTGAAAGCCTCCTGGCATTCAGAGGTCCACCTCCAATTTTTCTCGTGACACAACAACTTGTGAAGTGGTTTCAGCAGCGTAGCGATGTTTGGAATGAACCGCCCATAATAATTTAGTAAACCGAGGAAAGACCGCAACTGGCTTACATTTCCGGGCTCTGGAGCATCCACAATGGCCTTAACCTTGGATGGAGATGTATGCAAACCAGAGGCATCAATGACATGGCCTAAGTACTCGACTGCAACCTGGAAAAATTCACATTTGTCCTTGCGCACCCTCAATCCGTATTCTTTCAGTCTCTCCAGGGTAGCATCCAGGTGTTGTAAGTGCGACTCTTCATCAGTGCCAGTCACTAGGATGTCGTCTAAGTAACACACCACGCCTTTAAGGCCCGCCAAAATCTGATCCATCGCTCGCTGAAAAACAGATGGGGCCGAAGTAATTCCAAATGGTAACCGCTTGTACCGAAATAGGCCTTTGTGGGTGTTGATGGTGAGAAGTTCTCTGGACTGTTCCTCAACATGCATCTGCAGGTATGCTTGGTTGAGGTCGATTTTGCTGAATTTTTGCCCTCCTGTCAGTCCAGCAAAGATATCATTAATGTGAGGCAAGGGGTACTGTTCTGCTGATAACACCGGATTTACAGTGACTTTAAAATCTCCACAGATCCTTATGCCTCCATCTTTCTTTAGAACTGGAACAATGGGTGTTGCCCACTTACTCACGCTGACTGGTTCCAGCACCCCTTCCTTCATGAGTTCCGCTAAGCTTGCCTCTACCTTGGGTTTTAGCGCATATGGAAGGGGCCGGGCTTTTAGAAATTTTGGCTGGCATCCCGGCTCTACAGTCAATTTCACCTGGATGTCCTTCATGCTGCCCAACTCCTGCTTGAACACATCAGAGTGTTTCCGGAGAATCCCTTCCAGATCCAGCGTTTTAGGTGTCATCATGTGTATGGCCGCCCAGTCCACCTTGAGTTGCTCCAGCCAAGAACGTCCCATCAACGAAGGATAATCACCCAAGACCACATACAATGGCAGTTTTTTCTTTTTCCCGTTGAGTTCAACTGTTACCTGCGTGAGTCCTTTCATAGTTACCGCTTCCCCAGTGTACGTCTTAAGAACCACATCAGGTGGTGCGAGTGGCAGGTGGCTCAGTATTTCGCTGTATACCTTATCCGACACGAGCGACACAGCAGCACCCGTGTCAATCTCCATTTTCACAGGCTGTCCTTCCAGCAGCGCGGTGACCTTATAAGCCTTGGTTCCACCAGCAACAGTGAGCACATGCAACGGAAATTCCTCATCCGATGTGTCAGTAACATCTTTGTTTTCCTGCTCCACTGAAAACACGCGTTGCTTTTGCTTCCTTCTGTATACTGGTTTCTGCTGCATTTTTTCCTTCTTTCCTGTTTTATTTTTACACGCACGCTCAATGTGTCCTTTTTTCTTGCAGCTGCGGCACTCCACATCTTTAAACCAGCATGAAACGGGTGAGTGTCCCGTCTTGCCACAGCGAAAACATGGCCCTTTATTTTCATTTTGTTTTTCGGTCTCCATCTTATACACTTTACTGTTTGAGCTCAGTTGTTGTGCTTCCTTCGCAGCCAATTCCATTGACACACTCAGCTCTATTGCTCTTTGTAGTGTCAAGTTGCTCTCTGTTAACAGTCTTTTTTGTATTCCCTCACAACGGAGTCCGCAGACTAATCTGTCCCGAAGTGTGTCATTTAGCACTTCACCAAATTCGCAGTGTTCAGCTAATTTTTTTAGCACCGCTACGAACATTGTCACGGTTTCTCCTTCCAGCTGATTCCGTCTGTGAAAACGAAACCGCTCCGCAATTACTAAGGGCTTTGGAGAGAAATGTGCTTTAAGAGTGGCCACTATTTGATCATACGTTTTCTCTCCCGGTTTTTCTGGCTGCAGGAGGTTACGCAGTAGTGCATATGTCTTTGGGCCCATCACACTTAAAAAAGTGGGTACAGCTTTCTCATCAGCGATAGCATTAGCTGCTACAAAGTACTCAAATCTTTCTGTGTAAGAGCTCCACTGCTCACTACTCTCATCAAAAGGACCAATGTTGCCAAGAATTGTTGCCATTTTGTAACGTTCTCTGTCAGTTTCAAATAATTCAGTCACTTATCTGAATCGTTGTTGTTCTTCCCCCTCTTCAGTCACAACGTGGATTAGCAGCAGGCTCGTATCATTTCTCATTTTCGAGCGATCTCGCCGTCAATCCACTTCCTTCCCGCATTTAAAACACACACGCGGATTTACGAGCTCCTCGTCGCCAATTTATTGTATTTTCAAAGAGTGTGCAGAGATGCAGGCAAATATGACACACACACAATTTAGCGTGACTGCTCTGTTTACTTCGTCTTCTTAACGTCATTGTACATAACACCGGAACATCCGGAACATAAGTACACCGTGCATCATGGGAAATGTAGTCACATAAAGCATTGCACAATATACAACACCATCCACTACGGGTTTTCCAATCTCACTCACAGGAAAAACTGCTCCGTGTTCGTGTGAGCAAGTGCACATGTTTCTCTAAAACACCCAGCACAAACAGAATGCCTATTCTTAAAGTCTTGTTTTGTGAAGGCAAAAAGCAATATCATTGGCAATATAACGCTAGAGACCTTCATGTTAGTTTATACATTTTACATCTCATATGTTCGGCAAAAGGCGGATTCGAACTGTTAATGTTACATTGGCAAACTCATTAGTGAATTACTCCTCGTTTGTATTTATTTCTATATGGTGAATTACTGCATGATACCTGGATTTTCAGTCAGGCGAAACTAGGATGGTTCACATCACAACACAAACGTCCGTGTTCTCGTCTGATTCAGAGATTTCGTTCAGGAGAAACTGCATCGTTGAAATTCTCTGCAGCAGACAGACTCTATCTGTGTTTGTTGTTCACAGCGAGAGCACATGCACAGAAGTCCGCCCAGCTCGAGCCAGTCCGGGCTCCTCGACCGCGTCAGGCAGCCGCCTCCTGTTCCTCCATCAGCCTCAGCTGCAGTCTTCACTATATTGCGGCTCGTAAAGACAGCCACAAACGCAGATTCGAGCAGCAGAATTTCAAACTCCTTTTCTTCCATATCATGTTTAGTTTCTTTCGTCATTATCATACTTCCTTATCTCCACAGCGCTTGTTAGCTTAGCTTCCAAACAAGATGGCTGATTGATTCAGTATCTGCAAGTGAAGTCCCACCCACTGATCTGTAATAGGCCTGTAGGGTGAGTGGGTCCCACCCCCTTGAATAATAATGAGCTAATGTTTGTAGTCTCTATAATTTTTAATGAAATGTGACTTCCTGCTTATTATGATGCAAAATGAAGATTTTTACGTCATAATAAGCAGGAAATGAAATACTTGAATCCTTATTTCTCCCATCTCAGTGGAAAATAAAGGAATAAACCATGACCATCCAAAAATATTAATATTTCTAAAGATACAAAGCTTAATGCAAATGGGTGAAGTGTCCCTTTAAGACAGATGCACTAAACAAGATAATCAAACACAGGTGCACAAAATCAAAGGTAATGAGACCAGGTGGAGAATGAGAGAAAATATGCAAATAACAAAATAGGGAAGGAGTGTCTGTCACGATTCATGAGTTCACTGTTTCCTTCATGTCTCGTGTTATTGTTGTTATGTGAGAATGAGCGCGTGTGAGTGGGCGTTTGATCAGCGCACCGGCTGATTTCATTATCAGCGCCAGCTGCTGCCAATTCACCTCTCGACTCATCACAATCTCCTCTCTTTGTCAGATCGTTGGTTTGGTGTCCTTTGTGTCGTGCTCCTGTTGCAGTCTGTTCCAGTTGAGTTCCTGTTCGGTGTCTTCGTGTCCTGTCTCGTCTGGATGTTCACCTGCACTGGATTTATCATCACCCACTCTGGATTCACCATCATCTGCATGCTGACCACTGAGTCCCTGCGCCACCATCTGCTGTGTTCCCTAAGATTGTCTTGTGATTATCATTGTGTCTGCTGACCGTGATTAAAGAGTTTAACTTGCATTTGCTTCCGCCCGATTCTTGTGACAGTGTCCTCCTGAGGCTCTCGAGGGCACTACAGCTGCCGAACGTCACATATGGTATTTTGGGGATATTTGTCTATCTTTTTACAGGATTATTTTTCATTGTGGGTTTATTCAATTCTTGATCATCGTTTTGGTCAATGGAAATTGTAAATGGTAAATTGTATAAAAATACCAAATTTAAAACATGAAACATGCACTGATTAAAGGTCTGACAACATACCCACCTTTAATCTCATATTACAACAGTATGATATTGTAATAACAATTCACGAACATTCTAGTTTAAGACATGTTTGTATACACTAGATGTTGAAAATAGAAACCACCATACAAATTTCAAGCTGAAGTAAACACACATTTGTGTAAGGACTTAAAACATCCCAATGTGATGACTTGCCCAATCTATCCTAAAAGGTGTTACTTCTGCTCAATCAATTTCAACAGACTGAGTAAATGTTCTGGAAATGAGATGATGTCACTTACCGTTATCTTTTTATTTTTTTCCTTTCCTTCTGTACACAGAGAATTAATAAAAATCAAACTTGCCAACTTTGCCAAAGGAAATGGCTAGAGCAGATGCTTGTCTCAGTGGCGCAGTGGTGAGATATTGATTCAGAAGTTGAGAGAAATTATTTGATTCATTAAAAGCTTTCGTTGCTTAGAAACACAGATCATTTACAGCAGCAATTAGAATCCCAAGCAAAGCAACTGTCCTGAGGGAAATTATTATCTTTTTTTTTTCTTTTTTTTTTCTTACTGTCAGAATGTGATTATAAAATCTAAATGATGGTCCTGCTAAGCTTATTTGTGTCCCATTTAATCTTAAAGTTGAGTCAGAATCAACAAGCTAATTTCAGCTTAACATACATTGACAAAATGTATATATATTGATCATTGCTGATTTCATGCAATTAAGCTTAATTTTTACAGTATTACTTTGAGGTTGTGGCCCACTTTTGATTTAACTGAGCTCTTAACTTGGGCTCTGTTAAATATGTATCTACACCAGATGCTTGAGTAACAGGTGGCTGACTTTGTCCTTCTCTGACACTTAATTCAACTGAAAGTTAATAAAATTAAGTAGCTGTGTGATGGGCTATTAATACGAAAAACAAATAATTTATCAGATTAACATTCTGAGGGGACACAAAGAAGGCTTTACTTGTGCTCCACAAACAAGGATGACAATATATGACACCATTTTGTCTGATTAATCAGCAACTGATTCATCATTATGGTTGCCTCATATATATATATATATATATATATATATACAGATCACTGGAGAAGTGTGAATTGAAGTGATGAAGTGTGGATGGATCGTTTTCAGTTTGCCTACAGACCTAATATCCTGTAACTTCTCAGTAGACCTGGGACTTATGAATATCTGGCTGCCTAGTGCAGTCATAACTACCTGAAGCTTAACACACTCAAAACAGTGTACTCCCCCCGCTCACCATCATGAGCAGCACTATGGAAGCAGACGAGATATTCGGGTTCCTGGGTAGCACCATTTCTCTGGACCAAAAGTGGGACAATCACATTGACTCCATTGTGAAAAATGCCCAGCAGAGGTTCCTTTGCCAGCTGAAGAAGATCAACCTGCCACAGGAGCTGCTGACACAGTTCTACTAAGCTGTCATTGAGTCTGTCTTGTGTAAATCTATAACTGTCTGGTTTGGTTCAGCCACCAAATCAAACATCAGGGAAATACAACAGACTGGGGACTGTGGAGAGGACCTGTACTCTTCCAGAGGGAGGAAGGGCAAGTAAAATCATCACTGGTTTGTACCTGGATGTGAGATCTCCTGGGTAAGCCAGGTTGCGTGAGGTGGATTGATTGTCTTGGCCAAGAAGTGCTCATTAACACAGATTTGTGAACAAGGCCTTTTGTGTACATAGAAAAATAGTCTTAAAGGAGAACTAAAAGGTAAAACGGAGGCATTACTTGTTGGAACCCACACCAGATCCACTCCTCCCCCATATCTAACTCATCCTGGACAACCAAGCCATCACTTTCTCCTCCACAGTTACAAACCTTGGGGTTAGGTTTGACCCCCAGCTGACCTTCAACGAACACATAAAATATATTTGCAAAACCTCCTTCAACCATCTTCGCAATATCTCCAAGCTACGTCCTCTTTTAATCTTTTCGGATGCAGAGAAACTTGTCCATGGTTTTATTTCCACCAGGTTGGATTATTGTAACGGGCTCTTCACTGGAATCTCTGCCAGAAACATGCAGAAGCTACAATACATCCAAAATAGCGCTGCCAGAGTCCTCATGAGAGTCAGAAAATATGACCACATAACTCCCATCTTACACTCACTCCACTGGCTCCCTGTTGCATTCTGGATCGATTTCAAAATTCTGCCATACACACACAAATGTATCACTGGACATGCACCAAAATGAAGCATTGAGAACTTTGTAAGTGTACAGACAGTTTAATAAGAAGATAAAACAGATATATAAAAACTTAAAAAAAAAGCTAACTTCGTGTATACAGACAGGGGCCATCTTAGAAAATAGTCTCGATAAGTCAATCCTCGAACGCTTTTCATACAGTTCAGAAGTTCGCTGAACTTCATACAGTTCAGCTCACTCACGCACGGAAAGGGGTATAAAACTCATGCAATGTAATTGTTTAAGTTTTTATTTATAATAAATGTTTTTTTTTTTTTTTGTTTGTTTGTTTGTTTGTTTTTTTTGGGGGGGGGGCATGGTGTGTAAATTATGTATGAATGCAGCATTGGTGAGAATTACAGACTTTTTTTAATTCATTACACAATTTTTTTATGACCTCAAAGGGTAGTGTAAATGCCACAGGCATCACTAATGGAGAAACTTAAATCACATTTTATATCCATAAATTTATTGTCACAATGTAAGTTGTTCCAAGGCCCAAATGGAATCTGCAAAAGCTCCACAGATTTTCACAGAAATGGAATTCACAAAATTCTATACACATCCCATACCCCTTTGTGTTTTTGTGTTTTGTTCAGTTTTTTTGGCAAATTTTGGCTATGCTTATGGCAACCAATGAGTGTAGTAGCTTTCAGCTGTTTCAGCTGGGTTTTTTTTAACATGTTTTTTTTTTTTTTTTAATGGCACATTTTCCACCACAACAGAAAATGTTAAATGTTAAATAAGTAAATAAATCACAGATTCAGTCTGGGCCTAATCTTCCATTTAGTTAATATAAACAACGTTTGCCAACAAATACCAATTTCACGGCCATACCATTAATTTGGATTGTTTTGCCAGCACCATCCCAGTGACAACCACTTCATGCAGCTGAGATTAAATTAATATTCTGTTCCATCACTCACTACAAAATGTTGCATTGGACTGAGTACAGGGTTTTTCCAGAGTCCCTAACTACAAATTGATCTTTTCCGTTGGGGGAACACCTTGATCTCTGGAATGAATGAGAAATGCCCATATTCCTTTTTTGGATCAGATACAATTGATGTCAGAACATGCATCACACCCCATTTTTATGTTTGTTATCTTTTGAAAGATGGGTACAATAAACACTAGGTGGAATTTCCCCTACACAGACAAACACTTGTTCCCACACGCACTTTTCCACACATGTGCTTGTTCAAAAATGCATTTCCATTTTGCTTTTATGTGGACAAACTATTTTTTTTTTTCACTACCAATGAATATTATAATTTGTAATGGTCCATAAGTACAAAAATGACAGTCATTTTTATTACACAATACAATGTTTCAAAGCTTCCATCTGAGCCAGCCCTCTGTGCAGGTTCTGGAAAATTCCACAAAGGTTATTCATATGTATTTGCAGCTAAAGCAAAGCCAAAAAAGAGAAAATCAAGGTCTTGTATAAAAGACCAAGTAAAAATTCCAGAGTTGAGTGAGCATCAAATACATTACGGAATCATTATGCTCAGCATCAGCAGAAAGATTAAGTGTTTGGTTAATTGCTCTTAGACTTTTAGTTGTAGTAGGTCTCCAGGTAGGAGACAAGCCAAGATCAATTCAAATTAACTGACTTGCATTTCCTGATTGCGGATGAGAGAGTAAGCAGAGAGTAAAAACTGGGATATGTACGTCATTGATGACATCTTCAGTCTACGCAACCTGCTGTTAATCACAATACAGGACCAGCGCAGAGCTCTCTTAATGTTATCTTTGAATGATTTGTAAAGTTTAATTTCTTTAATGCAGTGAGCACCCTACTAAAAATGCTGAATGTAAAGCTGTGAGTCAGTGTTCTACAGTCCAATAGCAAAACCAGAGCAGATAAATGATAACATAATAATTGACTGCACAAATCCCTTCACAAGACCACCACAAACCTATATGTATAGTTTCTCTTGCACACGTGATATTTTCTCGTGCGCAAGAGAGAGTTTCTTGTGAGCATGTGAAAGTCTGTATACTTTTATTTTTGCAAATTTCCCTTTAGGGGAACCAAAAGATGGCATATTTTTTTTTAATATTACATATTTTGGATATTAAACATCTCTGGTTACGCATGTAACCTTAGTTCCATGAAGGGAACGAGACGCTGCATGTAACCGTTATGGGAACGCCCCTGCGTGAATGCGTCATGAAGCACGTATGAAATCCAATGGCGTCCAATGGCGAGACGGAACGTCATAGGCGGGGTGAGGTATCGACCAAGAAACTATAAAACACCCTAGAACCACAAGCGCGACAGCTTCTGATAAGACTGAAGCAAGTGCTCACGGCCATGCTGGAAGTATGGCATGGACACGCAGCGTCTCGTTCCCTTCAGGGAACTAAGGTTACATACGTAACCAGAGACGTTCCCATTCGGAACTTCAAGCTGCGTGTAACCGCTATGGGAACGCTAATACCAACGCCGTCATGCGAGCAGGTGTGAAAGCACCTTCGCCCCTGGAGTGGAGCTAAAATCAAGATGATAAAATTTTACAAATGTGTGCGGTGATCCCACTTACTCAACCTCTGCTTAGACGCGGGACAACCTTTTTTAGGAGGTCCAAAACAGACAAATAACTGTTCAGATTTCCTCCACAGGGCAGCCCTGTGGAGTAAGCGTCTAAGGCCCTAACAGGGCAAAGCAGATTTAGTTTCTCTTGGTCTGGTGTGAGAAATGGAGGAGGACAGAAAGCCTGCAGCACAATAGGCCTGACAACATTAGTTGGAACCTTAGGAACATATCCCGGTCTAGGGAGGAGGGAAGCCTTCGCCATACCGGGAGCAAACTCCAAACATGAGGGAGAAACCGACAAAGCCTGAATATCTCCAATTCTCTTTAGAGAAGATATTGCTAGAAGGAAGATAGTCTTCAGAGTGACAAACTTCTCAGGAACCTCTTCAATGGGCTCAAAATCTGCTAGACAGAGCCCCTCTAAAACAACTGCTAGGTCCCAAGTCGGCACCCTCGTGCGTACTGCTGGCCTCAGCCTCAAGATACCACGAAGGAAACGAATTACAAGTGGGTTTTTCCCGAGAGAAGCTCCACTCAAAGGGACGTGGTAAGCAGATAAGGCCGCCACGTACACCTTCAGTGTGGAGTGGGATAACCCTGTGGAAAAATGCTCCTGAAAGAATTCTAGCACTGCTGACACCGGGAAGTTAACTGGGTCCAACTGGTGTTTTCCACACCATGAGGTGAAAATTTTCCACCTCAGGGCATATAATTTCCTCATGGACGGAGCTCTGGATTGGAGGATGGTCTCCACGACCTCAGTCCACAACCTAGATAGATCTGAGCGGGGGTGAAGTATCGACCCGCATGCTTGAGATAGAAGGTCCCTCCTGACCGGAATCTCCAGAGGAGGGCCATCGAGAAGAGAAATTAGGTCCGCGAACCACACTTGGGCCGGCCAGTACGGGGCTACTAGCAGTAGACTGACCCCTTCCCGGCGAACCCTCTCCAGAACTCCTGGGAGCAGAGCAATCGGGGGAAACGCATACAGGAGTGACGCAGGCGGGGTTGGTAGAACGGGCCCCTGAGGGCACTGAGACAGAGCGGGCACCGTATTCAGCGGTGAACACCTCTCTCTCACGGTGGGGACCACCCTCAGCATCCTGATGCTCTTGGCGAGCGTCGAGGCCTTCCTGGCGACAATAATGGTCCTAAGATCAGTTTTGCCCCGGGAAGACCTCGCCTGAGAGCGCCGTGTCTCGGCCCAGTTTTGCTGGGGAGGAGCACGAGACGCGACACTCTTCTTTTGTTGCGCCCTGTGTGAAGAGCTACCCGACGGGCGGGGCTGCTCCCGTCCAGCAGCCCCGGGGACATGCACATGGAGGGGGAGATATTTCTGGAGCGCCGCTGCCTGCTTCTTTCCCTCTTGAAACCTCTCAATGACCGTGTTAACAGAATCACCAAAGAGGCCAGCGGTCGACAGCGGCGCATCCAGGAGAAAAGCTTTATCCTTCTCTTTCATGTTAGACAAATTAAGCCATAAGTGCCTCTCCGTGGCCACCAGGACTGATCTGGCCGTCTCCTTGGTGGCACGGAGAGAAATATCAGCTGCCTGACGCAGCACTTACAACCTCCCCCTCACTAATATCCTTTAATAAGTCTGCTTGATAAGCTTGTAGGATAGACATGGTGTGTAAACATGAAGCTGCTTGTCCCGCCACCGTTTAAGCTTTTCCCACTAAAGCCGAGGTATTTCTGAGTGGCTTGGTGGGCAACGCCAATGTTTTAAAGGACGATGCCGTATCAGGAGAAAGATGGCTCGGCAAAACTTCCTCCATCCTCGGCATCGTCCCATAACCATGACTCTTAGACCCAGCGATATTTGAGTATATAGATGTCTGATGTGTAAATATTCTCGCTGACACTGGTCTATTCCACGATCTCGACACCTCGGTGTGTAGATCGGGAAACAAAGGCAAACACCGGCGTGGAGGTAAAGAGAATATCTTTCGTCCAACTTGCTTTTCACTCTTTTCAAAGGCAAACGACCTTAACTTCAATTTTGGTCAAAATGAGTTATTGTCATATTTGGAACAATGGACATCAGTTTTATCATGTGGACAAATATCTTGCGTCAATTTTGTTATTTTCTGCTAAAAATAAGATGTTGTTTTTGCCGTAACTTCCAAAAGCAGAGTGAAAGCAAAGGCAGAAGTCTTTTAGCTTTGTACCGCTGCACTCTAGAACGCCATTATTACGTTACGGTGAAGTTAAGGCACCGCAAATTATTAAAACAGTTAAGAGAAAACATACACACGTCATCAGATTTAAGCATATTCCTATACGTTTTGTGTCTGCCTCCTCCTTGGGCACATATCCAGGCCGGGGTCTCAAGATTCCAGGCACGCTTCGTCAACGGGGAATGCGTGCAGGTCCCCTACCCTCTTGATGGAGGCCAATGTAAGCAGGAGTGCTGTCTTCATGGACAGAAACTTAATCTCTACCGATTGTAAAGGCTCAAAGGGAGGCCTCTGCAGAGCACTTAAAACTACTGAGAGGTCCCAAGAGGGCACGAGGGGAGGACGAGGAGGATTCAGTCTCCTCGCTCCCCTCAGGGATCTGATGACCAGGTCGTGTTGGCCCAAAGACTTACCTTCAACTGCTTCATGAGACGCGGCAATGGCCGCAACATAAACTTTAAGGGTGGAGGGTGACAGCCTACGCTCCAGCCCTTCCTGCAGGAAGGAAAGCATGACACTGATCGGGCATCTCCAGGGGTCTTCTCCACGAGAAGAGCACCAGTTGACGAAGAGGTTCCACTTCAACGCATAGAGGTGTCTAGTGGACGACGCTCTAGCGGAAGTGATGGTACTCAAACCTGCCTCGTCCCGTCCAGGAGCCACACATGTAGCCTCCAGACCTCGGGACAAGGGTGCCAGAGGGTGCCCCGTCTCTGAGAGAGTAGGTCTTTCCTCAGATAATTCAGGCCAAGGAGGTGCTATCGCGAGGAGCATCAGTTCGGAGAACCAAGTCTTGGTGGGCCAATAGGGGGCTACCAACAAGACCTGCTCCTCGTCCTCCTTGATCTCGCACAAGTCCGTGCAAGAAGGCTCACTGGGGGAAACGCATACTTGCGTGGGCCCCACGGCCAGCTGTGCGCCAGGGCGTCTGTGCCGAGCGTGCCCTCGGACAGGGAGTAAAACAGGGCGCAGTGGGATGAGTCCCGGGAGGCGAACAGGTCTATCTGTGCCTCCCCGAACTAGTCCCAATCAGCTGGACTGACTGGGGATTGAGTCGCCATTCGCCGGAGATGGGACGAATCCGTGACAGCTCATCGGCTGCCAGGTTCCGGTCTCCTGGAATGTAAACAGCACGAAGGGACCTGTGCTTCTGACTCCATAATAGGAGGTGGCGTGTGAGCTGCGACATCCCACGTGAGCGTAGACCACCCTGGTGGTTGATATACGCTACCGTAGCGGTGTTGTCCGAATGGACAAGTAAGTGTTGAGCCCGGAGCAGTGCTCGAAAGCGGTGCAGGGCCAGGCGTACTGCCAGCAGCTCAAGGCAATTGATGTGCATGAGGCGCTGGGGTCCTACCAGGAACCCGCGGCTGCATGCCCATTGCACATGGCTCCCCAACCTGTGGTAGAGGCATCCGTGGAGACAACGACATACCTGGAATCTCGCAAACGAGGGACCCCGGCCCGTAAAAAGCTGAGGTTCGACCACGGGAAGAAGGTCTGACGACAGGTCGGAGTCACTGGGACTCTGAGCGAGCCGCGATGCCATGCCCACCTCGGGACTCGATCGCAAAGCCACAGCTGAAGCGGTCTGATATGAAGCAATCCGAGCGGCGTCACCGCAGCTGCGGATGCCATATGCCCTAGGAGCCTCTGAAAGAGTTTCAGATAGACCGCGCTCTTGCCCTTGAACTGTCGAAGACAAGTCAGCAGTGAGTGCACGCGAGTGACGCATGGCGACCGAGTCTCTCCATTCTGAGAAAAGAGATCCTCTGCACGGGGCAAAGTTAGCTCTTCTCCCGATTGACCCGAAGACCCAGACGGCCTAGGTGCTGTAGCACAAGTTCTCTGTGTTCGCAAATCTGCTCTCTCGAGTGTGCTAGGATAAGCCAATTGTCGAGGTAGTTCAGGATGCGAACCCCGTGTTCGCGAAGGGGAACAAGGGCTGCCTCGACAATCTTCGTAAAGACGCGAGGAGACAGAGCTAAGCCGAATGAGAGAACTGTGTACTGATATGCCTCTCCCTCGAACACAACCGAAAAAATGGTCTGTGTCGAGGTAAGATGGAGACATGAAAGTACACGTCCTTCAGGTCCATCGCTGCAAACCAATCCTGAGGCCGAACGTACTCGAAAATGCGTTTGGCTGTGAGCATTTTGACCGGCAGACCACAGTTCAAAACGCGAAGATCTAGGATCGGTCGTAACCCACTGGTCTTCTTGGGGACAATGAAGTAAGGCTGTAAACCAAGACCTCATCTCGGCTGGAGGGACAGTCTCGATTGCACCCTTCACCAGCAGGGCGGCAATCTCCGCTCCCATGATCGGGGCATAGTCACCGACCACCGCAAGCGAACTCCACGGAACGGGGAGGAGATCGTGCGAACTGAGTCGCATAGCCGAGTCTGAACTTTTCGGGTGACCCAGCGAGACAGGCCGGGGAGCTCTAACCAATCTCCCAGAACCGATCCAGTGGGATACCCGAGCCACAGACGTCCCCCCGGAGGGGCAGTGGGGCGGAGAGACCAGCAGGTGCTACCTCCCCGCAGGTGTACAGTCGAGCTCCGCGCCCCGACAGAGGAGACCAGGGAAGGACCAGCATTCCATGGGGGTCTGCTCTGCCGGGGGCTTGGCGATAGAGGGGGATGGGAGCGGCGTGGTCCAGGGACGACACACACTCCCATCCGCACCCTCGGAGACAGAGGAGAATGAGAGTGGCGAGGCACGGGGCCGTTGCGCACTTTCACCTTGCTCTGTGTGCTCGGAGATGGAATGCAGCTCTTTGAAGAAACGATTCTCCACCAGCCCTCCACCGGGTGAAGGAGTGGGCCTGTGACCACTCCCTGAAGAACTGCAAGCCATACCCGAGCTGCCCGTAACGGGAGCGATGCAGCGGGGCTGGTACGGGCAGGGGCGCCTCCCTATGACCACCTCCACGGCACGGCCTGGTGCTGCTGGGACCGGAAAGGAGGGGGCGAATATCGCAGGAGGGCGCATTCGGCGGCAAGCGGACTGAAGCATCTGAGCCAGCGGCTAGTAGCAGCAGAAACCGCAGAGTCAGATAAGCCACAGTCCGCTTCTGGGTGGCCGAGAACTGTTGGGCAGCGTTCTCGACCGCGCCGCCGAAGAGGCCAGCCTGGGATATGGGAAAGTTGAGGAACTGATTCACTCAGCCTCACGCACATCGACCAGGTTAAGCCAAAAATGTCTGACCACACGCGTGGACATCACCTGACTCAGGGAGCATGCGGTCACCTTCGTCGCTCATAGAGCAAGGTCGGTGACAGCAGGCAGCTCAAGGATAAGCCCTGAATCAGCCCTACCCTCGTGCATGTCATTGAACACCTATGAGAATGACAATAACATACAGTGAGGTGGCAGCCTGCCCCACAGCTCTATAGGTCCCTGCCACCGGAGTAGACAATAACCTACAGGCATTGGAGGGGTGTCTAGGGCTGCTACACCAGGTGGAGGCACTGTGGGGACACATAAGTGTTGCCACGGAATACTCCACAGGGGGGAACCCCAGTGCACCCTAGACTGCAGCCTCTACGAGGGCAGAGAAGGCGGAAGAGGCCGCTGAGTGATCGTGATAAGTCAAAGGAGACTTCCACGATCTCACGGCCTCTTCATGCACATGCGAGAAGAAAGGATTTGGGTTCGCCACCCCCAAAAAACAATCATCAGCCTTAAGTGCTCGGGATATGGCAGAATTTTCTACACAAACCCGATACTCGTGGCAGCCCGGGAAGTATAGCTGTTTGCCCTGAATCAAACTTGCTATGCTAGCACATCCGAGGACAGCAGCACAGACGAGCCATCTCCAGAGGACTCCAGCTCACCTTGTGATGCGGCGATAAACATGATTTCATCAGCTGGGGGACCGAATGAGAACGCGGGCCTGCAGACAGCCCCGCCCGCTCACTCTGGACCACGTGGGTTGCAACGTGAAAGACGGGGTGTGAACCGAGGAATTTCGTCGGTTTAGTTCCAGACCTGACGTCTTTTTGGTCACCCTGGCCACCAGCCAAAGTATTATCTCACGTGGAGAAAATTGTTCGGGTTGTGGATGAGGGGACTCTCACTCTACTGAGCTCACTGATTCTCAACCGTTATACATTGCGATGATCACGTTCCCACTGAGAGAACGTGACACAACCACGAGCGCTGTCTGAGCGCGATTAAACCCCAAACACGTCAAACAGCGCTCGCGCCTATCAGCTGATTCTATCAGAATACCGCACTCAGGAATACACGGGCAGATCGTCTTCAAAAAGACGCGTCTTTAAAAAGACGTGCCACGTGCACACTCTTTCAGTGAGAGGAGAAAACTCCGCGGATGTTGAAGCCACCAGGGAGAGACACACAGACTGGCAGACCACTGTTCAGATCGCAGGCAATGTGAAACTCGCTGGGTACCGCCGTCACACCAACACCAGAGAGTTCGCTCGTCTCGAAGAGGTGAGTCACTGTAGTAAACTCAGATTGTGTGGCTTGTGGAGTGAAGAAGTTCTCTTGGCTCGGAAGCGAAAACATACTGCGGTTCCGTCCGCTTCCTCCTTTTATACCATGAGGTGGGGCAGAGATACGCTATGCAAATTACGCAGACCCAAGGCATTTTCATGCCATTGGCTCGTTTTTAAATACTCGAAGAGGATTGGCTTCTATGCGAAACCCCCATTCTCCGTCATTCCGACGTAACTCGGAGTGACTACGAAAGGGAACTTTATTTTTCATGACGTTCCAGCTGATGAGGTAAAACAGTCTGTTCCCTTCATTTCACTGAGGATTGTAAACAAGACTGGATTTGCAGACCGATTAAGAGTAAAGAACGGTGGTGTGCCGATATTGGATCTGACAGGAATTGTGCAACACATGGACGCTGGGTCAAACATGTATGGGTGAATCATTCCGGTTGCCATTTTACAACATTGGACGTTTTCAAAAACAAATTTCCCCACGTACACCAACGAGGTGAGTTCAAACTCATTATAATATGCAAAACTGTTATCCACTCACAGCAGAGGGCGTTTACTTCCAAGTCTTCAGTACAAGACGCCCATAAAAATCCAGCGTTTCTGAGCTGGGGTGAAAACTAGGGTAGAAAATAGTTTATTACTTATTCATTTTGATGTTTTTGAATGCAAAAACCAAGCGAACGTCATAATTTCACCTCAGACAACAATATAATAAAATTTAAAAAGCCAGTTCATGGCCCCTTTAAAGTGTGTATGTCAGGTTAAAAAATTGTTTTAGATATATTAAATAATGTTTAGATGTCTGAGTGAAAATGTAATTATCATTAAAATTATTACTGTAATTGCCCTACATTACGTTTTATAGCCATTTCTGTCAAGATCATATTTTTAAAACACAGTGGAGCTGCCTGTGATGTCATAACAGGGAGATGTGACAAAAACGTTCTATTCAAGTATGGAGAGTTTTGAGTCTGAGAAGATCCAAAATCCCCCTCAAACCTATACGATGGCCCACAGCCTTACAATTTTGAGCCTCCCAGGCGTGAGACAGATGAGGAACCAAACAGAAATTTAAATAATTCCTATCGAAGAAACATAAATATCTGGTGTGAAGAGAACCAGTGGAGAGTTGGTCAGGTGTCTTGGTAAACTATAGGCAATAACTTAAGAGGTGGAACGGTACATGTATTCGTATTGAACCGAAACGTACGGCCGTCACGGTTCGGTGCATGAATATACACGGAGAATACAGGGTTGAAATAAATAAAACTCGCGTGCAAATTAATTAATGCGGAACTACTGTTAGATACGCGGTAGAGATGTGCGGTAGCCTATAGGTCAGTGTGAAGAGGTTCAGTATGTGGAAAGAAGACAGGGTCGGCGTGACTGGGACTCGTTTATTCAGAAAAAAAACAAAAAAGAAACGAGGCGCACAGTAGCGCATTCGCCACCATAAACAAACACGCGATCCAACACTTGCTTCTCAGTCTCGGTTGCAGTAGCCGCGTGAAGTCCCAGTCCAACTCTCTCTCATTCCCCGGTCTCTCCACGGAAAATTACTGCAATCAAACACAGGTGTTCATCATCTGCACTTGATCTACTAATCTCACCGTGCGGCTCCGTCCTTTCTCTCCCGCAGCCGCTACAGACTCACGCCCCCTCGCCACAGTCAGGTTTGCCGAAGTGCTGATATTCTGAGAGCTAGTCTCGCGGCTGTCATCAAAAAGTGGACTCTGTGACCGGTTTTAACGGTGTTTTTGCACCCAGTACAAACGCAGTAATTCACCATCGTGATAATACGCCTGCATACATTTCTTCTTCTTCTTCAGGGTTTAATTGCGGTTGGCAAACCTATTTCCTGCATATACCTAACTAACTACCTAACTTAAATAACTAAATAAATAAATGTCCTAATCAAATAAGTCTCTCGCTTTATCATTCGTACAATTACCAACACAGCTCACTGACTCACTCTCAGCGACCTGGGGAGACGTCTCCCTCTTATGACATCAGTGATTCGATTGGGGGGAGGAGCAGTTTTATGTGAGTACTGAAAATAACGAACTTTTTCATCTTATATTCTGCCTTTAGGTATCGAAAAACATACAAAACAATACACCAACTTGACAAACGTGCTTTTCCCCTAACTATTTTGTGTTAATCATAATTACAAATTTAACCTGACATACACACTTTAAGTGTCAATATTACATGCACAGAGTATGGGTAGGTTTTGGTCTGGGGTAGGGTTAGGGTTAGACCACTAGGAGGCGCCTTCTGGCCCATTTATATCTGTGTCTCATATTGACGCTAAAGGGTGCCATGTGCGTTGGATGTAAACGCAGTGGCAAATAATCAGTATATGACACTTTGGGATGACAATGGGCTGACTATTTTTATTTGTTGCTGCTGCCCTTTATTTGTTGTTGATGTTAAAAAGCAAATAATGAACAATAAATGCAGTGTCTTTCTGCCCTGTATAAAACCAGTATATTGCGCTAAGATCAGTTATAGCAGGGAAAATAAATGAAAGAATTATGAAACCATTGAGATGGACTATAAAATAGGTTTGGAAAGGTAAAAAGAAGTTTTTTCCTTCAATTTTGCTTAAGTTATTTCAACTTAAATTACATTAAACTGGCTTTAAAAAATTAGTTTAATCTTGCATAACATAAAAAGTGCATGAACATATGAAGAGTTCAGATGCAAAAGCCTCTAAATGCCATTTGAAATTTTCTTCTTTAATGATGATTTTTATCAAACTTGTATATTTAAGTTCAGTAATTTCACTTAAATAAGAATTAATAGGTAATTATCATTGCCATTTAAGTGAAATCACTGAACTTAAATATACAAGCTTGATAAAAATGATCATTCTAGAAGAAAATTTCAAATGGCACTTAGAGGCTTTTGCATCTGAACTCTTCATATGTTGTCATAACTTATTGATCATATAATTTTTTTACAGTGTAACAAGTAATAATTTAGGCAGGACTTATTGTGCTTAACTGTATGCACCCCCCCAAAATATCTTTGTAATTCAGTGCTGTGCCTTCTGATCCTTTTAATGTTGCTGCATCCATTTCAAGAGATAAGATATAAGGTATTTTTGAGTATCATTGTAAAACCTTCCTGAGCAAAGAGCTTAAAGTGATTTGGACATCCTGCTGAATAAGAATGGTTGAAAGTAACTTTGAGGTAAAAACGTGCCGAATGAGGGGCTCTAAAGTGGCTCACCCCAGGTTTCCCGCTGGTCCTTTAGCACCAGTGCCCATTGATATTCAGCAGTATTGACGTCACATGTTTGCAAGGAGTCCCTCTGCAGCTGAGAGAACCAGAACACTGAGATCAGGAGCAGACGATGTAGGAAGTGCATTTAGTCATTTTCCAGGCTCCCTCTGCTGCTGACATTCAATAAGGAAAAGCAATAAGAGGGTGCTGCAGGACTGTGGCTGGAAATGCTTCAATGCTCTGTTAGGTGCCACATATGAATTCAGATCTGTCAGTCTGTTCCTATGTACTTCCTATTATTCATCAGCGCTATGATCCCTAAATTTGTCTGTAAATCCATATGTCATTTCACAAAATGCTTAAGAAAAGTTAAACATTTAAATTATTCAGTCAGACAAAGAATGTACTATGTGTTAAGTGTTAATGCTATGATATATATATATATATATATATATATATATTTTTTTTTTTTTTAAGTAAGAGAGTTCAAGACAGTTGTATTGTTCATTTATCCATTGTTATCCTTGTCTTTTAAGGTCACAACAAGGAGTTTTGTTTTTTTTTAGAAAAAAATATAATTAATTAAAAGGAAAAAAGAAATGTGCTTGTCCTCCATATAGTGTTTATTTATTTAAATAAATTGTTGATTATACCAAATATATAGGGAAAGTAAATAGAACATATATACTGGGGACTGGTCAAAAAGGCATCCCGGAGAAAGAAAAGAAAAAGAAAGAAAAAACACAATAATATTTAGCCTACCATTATTATTATTTTGATGGATGTCTTCTTTTCCCTTAGTGTCAGCTTATTCACACATAGGCCTTTATATTTATAATGCACACAAAAAGCATCCCTTTCTTGAGATCTTGATCATCTTGTCAGCTTCTCGTTCTCCCGATCAGCAGCCTCTGTGTTTGTCTTCCCTTCAGTCTATTTCCCCAGCCAGCGCTGCGCACGTTAAAAGGTCGTTGTGGACAAAGAAAAGAACAATAAAAATATTTAACGTGCCTGACCATATTTGTGTGTGTGTGTATGTGTGTGTGTGTGTGTGTTTTTTTTTTTGTTTTTTTTGGTTTTATTGAGAGAGTTCATCTTGTAGCCGCTAGAGGGTTCTCAACGCAGCGGTGCGCAAAATATAAACACCGTCCCGGTTCAGATATGCAGTGCACTGAGAAACACAACAGCGAGCAGAGCAGGTTATACTTCGACTCCTGTCAGAATGAACCCGGCTATTCGCACTATAGGCTATGCCCCTTCGGCCAAATAAAAACAGTGTGACGAGTTTCCTGAAACATGTTATTACGTTTGACAAATCATATACTTTTTATTTCCTTTCGTACGAGGCGATTAAGACCGGGAATATAATGTGTCATTTCAATTTAGGCTACGCGAATTCCTCAGAAGAAATTCATGCCGGGCGGTCTTGCCAAGTGACCCCATTCAAATACTCACACATGTATACGCGTATAGAGTTGTGCATGCTGTGATATGTTTAAGAAACGCGTTTTTACCAAGTTTATTTGAAATGCGGATGAGGAAAAAAGTGAAAGGGAAATGATTTTGACCTCTCTACACTGATTGATTACCCAGTCATCCATGCAGTTTAATGGGATCCATTCAATTGGGAAGGTGGAGCACTTGGATAAATTAACATATTCCTTTCCCCCCTCAATCTGTGTTGAAGTGTCTTTGAAAGGGGCAAGGAAAGGGGGTCGTGGCTTAACATTATAAAGGAAAAAAATAAGACAGCATTGCCGTCTTGGTTGGTGTTGAATACGCGTCTTGACAGGCTTTTGTAAAAGCAAAAGACCGGGAAAGATCTCCAAAGACGAGCGCTATTTAGTATTTTGAAATAATCAAATCCCCTATCCATTGACAAACAAATCTCTTCTCTCCACTTGAAAATGAAACTTTTGCCCATTTACACTTGGCTTCTTTGCCTTTTGCTTTTTATCGTGTGCTTGGGATCTGAGTGTGGGACTCCACGGCGAATTGCAAGGTCTAAAAGAGACTTGGTACGCATCAGGGAAGCCAGAAGTACCTTCCCAGGAGCTTGTGCCACACGCCTGCCTCGGGGCAAACGCTCACTTCCCGGGATAGATCGGCGCTCCCCTCCCCTGTCACAGGCGGGGGAAAGCAGCCCAGGTCGGCGGAGGACTGTTTACTTTACCGGTCGAGGAGACCAACTGCGTCTGAAACCCAATGCAGAGGTGCCAAGGGGTAATTTCACCCTGGAAATGTGGATAAAACCTGAGGGTGGGCAGCGCTCTCCAGCTGTTATCGGAGGTTTGATTTGCTTAATTATGACTTGCATTCTATTCACTGCAGACATAATTTCATAGTGTAACTGTATGCCTGCGTTTCATAAATCACCTCCAGCTTTCGAACAGTTGCATAAACACTTGCCACTAACACTTATTTATATCACTTATACTATTTATGAGCATGAAGCCCATATTTCACAATAACTGACCTCTCCAAAGACGGCATATGAAGATGCGCCTTTTCTGTTGTTTACTAACAAAAACTCTCTTGGGTTTTTGCATGCGATTGGCAGGTTATCACCACCCAACTTTTGGTAGCATCTTGTATAGTTTTAACGTTGCTGATTTAAATTGCGTTTCTTGTTATTAATCTCTGGACGGTTCGTTGTAATATCGAGAGAATGCAATTGCAATACCCCAGTATGTTGGGTTGGTGTTTAAGTCTGTTACGAATTGCGTTTTAAGAATTGCATTTGTTTATTTATTTTTTTTTTTTTTTTCATTTTTTTTTTTTTTTTACATCTTTAAAACTGCAAAGTGGCTTCGAGAAAATTGCATAGCGGCGTAGTCTGTAGATTTTTCTCTATGATGCTGTATGATTAAATGTCTGTGTCAGAAATCGCTTAAACAAATACGTCATCCCTTTGATGCATAGGCTACTGTGTCTGTGCTTCTTACGTGCGCTGCTCTGCACTACACCCTATATACCAAACTGACATTACAGCGGATTCTTATTTTTCTTTAGGCACAATGTAGGCTTATTCTTAATTGTGAGTTTTATTTTAAAAATGTGTTTTTCAAGTATGTATTTCCCACTAACGAAGCGCTTAATAATCGAATGACAAAATTATACGTTTATTTTTTCTTGAAAAATATCTACATAAGCACATTACGCATTATGAGAATGGAGTAGGTGGGCGTGTTTGCTCGGTTGTATTTTATTTATTTTTTATTCAAACAAATCTATGTGATTTCTCTCTCCCCCCCCCCCCCCCCCCAAACCCCCTCATCCCTTCTACAGCCAACAGAGAGCGTAATACCCGTGGAGTCGGTTTATGAACCCCTTTAGCACGCAGTTTTGTGAGAACATAAACGAAAATGTAGCGTAATGTCACACATCAAATAATTTTAATTATCTCTAAAATGCTTGGTGGTCACTAAAAGTCTAAATATAAAGCAAAGCCACGTGTAGTTGTTGAAAATGTATGTAAATTAATAGATGCAATCTATTAATGTTGGCTGCAATTAACAGGCATCCTGGTCTCTAATAGTTTCTCTACAATGCCACTGTTTATACTTATTTAATTATTATTATTTTTTTTAAACATTACAAGATTAAAATTCTATAAATAATTAAATATTTTTTTTTCTTTTTGTTAAAGAGACATACATGCAATTCAGTGGTAGATTTCAAGATGCATTATTTAAATTGCAAATCATTGACTCAGGACACTGAAAATGAATGTTATTACATACAGTTGGGTACATTGTCTTTAAATAATCTTTATATCTCAAGAGAGCTGCATATTAATGGATTGATTGAATACATCTTGTCAGTGAGTCATCTAAAATTAGTCCACTCCTCTGTCCTCACAATGATCTCCTTATAGTCACAGTAACATTAAGAAGCAACGAGGGGGCGCTGGCAGAGTTTATATAGCTTCTCCTACTGTGCATCAAATACAGATGTTCAGCAAATTTTGCTTTAAACAAAGCATTAAATGTTTGTGGCCCATGCAACTAAGTTGTGGCCCTCATGCTGACTGTCAGGTTTTAACCCTCACATGTGCTTTTTTTTTGTAATTTGGAGTCTCAGGTATATGAATAAGAGAAGGGAATGCTTTAAGTGTCAGTCCAGATGGGGGAAGCTATAAAATTAGTGCCTTGTCCATCCTTTCTTCAAGTGGTTTTGTTATTGCTGCTTCTTGTAAAGATATTACAGACCTTGCCACAAAACATCATGGAATAGACTCGGCAGTGCAGTAAATCAGATCCTCAGACGCAAGAACGCAGAGCACACAGAGAGGCACTGAGCCTATTCTCAGACAGATGCCTTTTTACTAGAAGTTTTACAGCATGTCTGCTGATGTTAGGTGGCGGCAACTGTTCATCTGAAATTTTACGCAGTCTGATTTTAAGTAGAAATGTTTACACTTAACTTTTTCTTTTATTGTTGTCTTTGAGGTCTTGTAGTACACAGTGGGATGGGATATTTTATGGCACATTACAATAAATTAATAAGCACCTCATAAAACTGTCAATAGCACCACTTAGAGGTTTGTAATGATGGCCATAAAAATTTAAATATTCAATTATCATGTTACCAAACAGGATGATTTATGTTTGGCTGATGTCGTTGTTAACAGGAACTTTAAGTTTCTGTAATGTAAGATCATTTAGGAGGTTAATAAGATGTGAATTAATGTATATAATACAACTATATATATATATATATATATATATATATATAATCATGCATGTGCACTGATAAATAACAGTTGGCCCTAATTATAATGCATGAGGTAAAATATAATAAAAAAAGTCTATTTTGTTTATTTTACTTTAGAAGGATATACTGACCCCATAGTCAACTGAAAACTAGTCTAAAAATTGTAAATTAGTCTATAAAGTCTATAAATTATAGACTTAGATGTTTTAATAAAGGTCCATAGAAAGAACAGGTGTATATAAACTTTTCTAAACAGTTGCTGCGCTTGTGTCTTTCATTTCGTAATGCTCACTTTGTAGTGCTCTGTCCATGGTGCTGGATACTGAGATTGAATGAACTCAAAATGGATGCTTTCATGAAATATTGGAAAGGATTACAAGGTACGTCATATTCGGCACAAGGAGCCAACTGCATTCATTTTCAAAATGACATTTTTCAACTTCAGCATGTACTTAGTTCAACGACTGGATTGATTTCATAAAGTTAATGCAAGCAAACAACATTATATTTGTGTGAAGGACTTTTTTAGGACTCCACTCTATTTAGTATTTAATGCAATTTATTTAAACTATTTAAAGCTCCGGACGGTTGTTTTTAGGGACATCTCTATGGTGATAAATATAAAATTAGCATTCTCTAGAGTGTCCATCCATCCATTCAATGAACCCCCATCCCTCTCCCTACACTGAGCCCCTTGCATGTCTAAAGTTCAGGGCTGGCAAGAATCGTACCTGTTTGTTATTTCCCACTTAGTGGTCTCAATCCAGGATTTCACAGATTGTAATTTCCTCAGTTTTATGGCACAATTTATTTTTATAGATGCTGGCAGTGGTTCTGCTGGCAGCCTAGAAGTGAGAGGGAACTACATGCTCCTGTCTGCTCTTTAGTAAGGCGCTACCGAATGAATCATCTCTTTAAAGTGGTCAATCCTAGTGGTCAAAGATCCTCTTGCTTCCAGCTTCTCTTAAGGGGTTTTAAGCAGTTCCGTCCAAATGCATTTCCCTGTTGCAGAAGCATGTGCAAATTTGGAGTTATGTTACATATTGTGTGTACTGAAGCAGTAATGTGGTATAGTTATATTTTCCTCTGCAACCCTGGCAACGCTTTACTGCTTATTCGCCCTAACTGAGTTTCACCAATTACCTCTAACAAACACCACTGTGGGAGATGGGAGATTTCCTCATGCAGAAGACTTAATGAGGGTCACTAGATCTTCACTTTCTGTCTTTGACTTCAGGTTTCATTGCTCAGCAAACTTACTGGATTAAGCAGCACTGCTGTGTGGATAGGGCTTTCTGGTTACAATAAAAATGATCCAGTAAAAATTTTAGAAGATGCACTGTATCTGATTTCTGCAGTGTTGAAGTACAATGATTTAAATGAAATCCTCTTTTACGCACTCTGGGTGATTATGAAGGACCCGTACCCATTAAATTTAAGATTACGTTTCCTTCTGGAGCTGAGCATATGGTTTCCAAATGAAACAGGAAGAAAGGGTTTTTAGAGCCCCAATCATAATACGGACTGTGGCGAAAAAAGGACAATTTTTGATTTCAAACATCCCTACTGTTGAGGCACATTTCAAGAAAATAGACTGAAAATTCAAGTAACCTTTGCTCTGTTGATACAAGACCACACTGTCTGGGCCTGATTGCTAGCAGATGCTTCCTCGTAGGCCTGTATCCCTGGGACTGGACTGTTGCAACGATTTGATCATGGGAACTACTTTGTGTTCCCCACTTTTTTGGACAAACACGTCTTTTTTTCGTCACTCTCCGCATCAGGCTGCGGTAACTTACGTGTTGTTGCGTCAGTCAGTTTGCTGAATTACTACTGTTCACCTTTTTATTATACTTCAGGAGAATAGTAGGGAGGTTAAGCCCCAAAAATAGGCCTTTGACTTCAAGTCATTAGGCAAAGATCTCCTTTGGTATGGAAGTACCTTAGGGTCATACAAATAAATTTATCCTAAGACACAAGTGAGATCACACTTTGTATCAGAAATAAACATGTTTTTTTTCAAAAATGGCCGCCAATGCGCCGAAAATACTCTAGAGCCCATATATTTCCTTCTGTTATCGCTATAATGACAAATTTAGTGTCAAAGTGTACATTTTTGGGGTCAAGGAATCCAATGAAATTGGTTTCAAGTTTAAAAAAAATAATGATTTTCCCCATACAATGACAATTGGGGGTAAAAATGCACATTTCACATACAAATTATGTCATCAGTGTGACTTTACAAATCTTTTCAATTAAAAACTTTAATTTTGTATTTAAGCAGTGCAGCTACTTCTGTACATTTTTCCTAAGTAGCATGAGATTTCGACCAGTCAGGAGTAGCCTATAGCAAATCAGTTCCTGCAAAAACACATCCCATCTTCACCAGGAGCTGTGACAGCTGTTGAAGGTCAGAGGTGACAGGTTAACACTTTAAGGTTCGTATGACTTTCTTGTTAAATAGAAAAATGTTTTTAATGTTAGACAACTAATAACTAGCTAGATAGTTGACTATGGAAAAAAAAAAAAAAACCTTAGAGGGAAAACCTCTTCTCGAGAATACTGAAGGCAAAAATTATCCTTATAATTTGTATTCATTTAAATGCACTTGCTGCAGCTAGCAGACCTAGGTGAGGCAGCTTGCGCGCCTATTGGATGCTCTGCGGTAGAGCCCTGAGCTGGACTGTTTTCTTCATCCCGTCCGCGCCCACTGAATTTCTGACCATTACCGCCTGCTCCCGCAACGTATGTGCTCCACTCCCACCCGCTCCCGCAATATGTATGTCCACTCCCGTCTGCACCCGCAAAACTCTGAGAATTTATTCCCGCACAATAATAGAGATGCATTGATTTTGTGACTTCTCCCATCCCACAGGAAAAAACACGTATTTGTATTGCTATTATTAAGATAATCATGGCGTTGTTTTTTCGTTACCCTGGCCTGCATGTATTCTGACGCACTGATCAGGAAGATGAATAGTAGTCCAAATCTCAGACTTGCCTTGCTTAGGTTTTGTGCTGTAAATACCTCGTTTGGTATTAATCGTCCCCTCTGTGAGAGGAGATCTCTCCTCAACGGGACAGGCCACGCAGCCAAGCTCTGAAGCTGTATCAGCTCCGGAAACCAAACTTGGTTTGGCCAGAACGGTGCTACTAGAAGCACAGAGGAACCATGTGGTAACCTGTGGTAACCCAGCTGCTGGGCCAGTGATGGGCCAGCGCGTCCTTGTTCTTTGTGAAGCATATTGGACACTGAACGTTGTCTTGAGACGCAAATAGGCCGACTTCTGCTGTACCAAAGGTGTCCCACAACAACTGAACTGTCTGTGGGTGGAAAGACCATTCCCCTGGGAGAAACGTTGTCTCTGGACAGCTTGTCTGGACCCACATTCAGATGGCCTGGCACACACGCCGCTTTCAACGAGAGTATGTTGCTCTGAACACATACAAGCAGGTGTTCTGCCAGTGCATGAAGGTTCCATGATCTCAGACCGCCCTGGCGATTTATGTAGGAAACCACCGACATGTTGTCCGTGCGGACAAGGACATGGTAGCCCTTTAGAGGGGGAAGAAAGAACCGCAAGGGACCCGCATCTTCAGCCAGTGCTGTAAAGGCGAAGCAGAAAAGGGATAGTTCACTTTGAAATTAATTTTTGAAATGTTTTAGCTTACCTCAAGTGCATCCAAGATGTAGGTGTTTTTATTTCCGCAGTAGTTTCAATTTTTTATATTTTTTGGGTCAAACCGTTTGTGTCTATCAGTCATATAATGGAGGTCTATGGGGTCAACCTCAAAGAGTATGCACAGAGAGTCCAATTTAAACATGATTCAATGACTCGTAAATGACACGAAATGAGCGGTTTGTGTGAGAAAACGAACAGTATTTATATTGTTTTTACCTCTTGTTACCACAGCCAAAGCGCCTGCGCCCTCAGATCACTTGGACGTGGCTGTGGTTACAAGAGGTAAAACAATATAAATACTGTTCGTTTTCTCACACAAGAAACTCGTTTCATGTCTTGGGCCATCACTACATTTACGAGTCATTTAATCATATTTAATTTGGACTTCTATGTTCTTGCTCTTTGAGGTGGACCCCATAGACCTCCATTATATGACTGATAGACTCAAACGGTTTGACCTAGAAATATCAAAATTGAAACTACTGTGGAAACAAAGACACCTACATCTTGGATGCCCTTGAGGTAAGCCAAAACATATCAAAAATTAATTTCAAAGTAAACTATCCCTTTAAGTTGTGAATGGACTGTGTCTTTGGCATGCTTTTTTTATAAGAAATTGCATACTTCACCTTCAAATGTCATGGTAAGGACAACATTATTGTTTTCTAGTCTTGGAACCTACTTTATTGGACTCGTTGACCACAAAAATGTACACGTTAATACCAAATTTGTCATTATAGCTATAACAGAAGCAAAGATATGGGCCTCTCAAGTATGATTGGTGGCCATTTAAAAAAAAAAAATGTGCGTATATAAGAAACAAAATGTGATCTCACTTGTGTCTTATAGGATAAATTTATTTCTATGGCCATAAGGTACTTCCATACCAAAGGGGACCTTTGCATCATGACTTGAAGTCAAAAGTCGCTTAACCTCTCTACTAAAATCAATATCTGCTAATTGTGTCTCTTGAAATACCAGTACTGATAAAAGATACAAGTCTAATAGAACATGCAATTGAAAAGCTAAATTAAATCTAAATAGAAAGTTTTAGTATTTAGGGAATGACAATTTTTAAATATTTAAACAAATTGGAAAAACATTGATACTTTTATTCAGTAAGCATGCATTCAATTGGTCAAAGTAACAGTAAATACTTTTAATTTGTTACAAACATTTATATTTCAAATAAATTCTGTACTTTTTAATGTTTAAAGAATCCTGAAAAAAATGTTCCACAAAATTATTAAGCAGTTGTTTTCAACATTGATAATTATAAGAAATGTTTCTTGAGAACAAATTAGTAAATTAGAATGATTTCTGAAGAGTGAAGAGTCATGTAACACTGAAGACTTGAGTAATGATACAATAGATTGTAATTCAAGAATGGTTTGGAATATAGACGTAAAATTGGTCTTGTTTTAAAGAAGACATTTGGCAGATTTTTGTCGAAGTGAAATAAATTAAGAAAGTGAAACAGAAAAAAAAGTTATAGAAGTTTGAGTTTATGGAAATGTACAATGTAAAAAAAATTATTATTCATATTTTATATAAAATATATATTTTCAAAACATGGGTTTCTCGTCTGCAGAAAACTGCAGAAAAAATCAAAGCCAAAAATCTGAACAAGTTGTGTTTAAAATATTTTGGTAGATTTCTCAAAAAATGAGCTTTAAGTGAGATTTTGTTTGGGTGCAGTACCAAACTTTTTCACTAGGTGAGAACCAGACTCCAATACTGCCCATATAAGGGTGCCTCCATTTCCATATGTGTTTTGTGTGATCTGAACCGTGATTTACACAATTTTCATACAATTTATGACCTAGAGATTCTATTCAGAAGTAGAATTGGAAGTTTGGCAGATTTTGATATGAATTCAACCTCTAAGAAACATACAAAGAACACGCATGTGCATTATAGCTTCCTGCCACATCACAAATGGTGAATTTATATTTTTTTTCTTTATATTTAAAACATTGTCAGACCTTTTTCTTCTAAAATAATTGAATGGATGCAATCATTTGAACTCTTGGCAATAAAACAAACTGAAGTTTCTACCTTTTTTCATGATTTTTTCATGTTCATTGCCATTTCAAAATAAAGGTATGAACACGCTTTATGAGTATGAACATATTCTGGTTGCAAATGGATAAATTACGGCTCATGTGTAATTTATTTTGAAAATCGGTCACCAAATATGGAAACTAGAGATTGTAAGCTTTCAAATGATATATAGAGTGTCAATATTACTTCAGGTCTTTTCTAAGATATTATTGTTTTATATGAAGAGTTCAGATGCAAAAGCCTCTAAATGCCATTTGAAATTTTCTTCTAAAATGACCATTTTTATCAAGCTTGTATATTTGAGTTCAGTAATTTCACTTAAATGACAATTAATAGGTAATCTTCATTGCCATTTAAGTGAAATTACTGAACTTAAATATACAAGCTTGATAAAAATTATCATTTTAGAAGAAAATTTCAAATGGCACTTAGAGGCTTTTGCATCTGAACTCTTCATATATAATTGCAAGCGTCCCACCTGTGGGACGGTGAGATTTAAGGGAAGAAAATAGTTATTTTAAAATGAAAAAATATTTCACAATATTACTATTTTGTTTCTCTATGTTTTATCAAATGCAAACTCGGTGAGAATAGGTGTATTTGAAAAACAATTTAAAAATCTTACTGACCCCAAATTTTTTAACAAAAGTGTAAACAAATTGCAAACAAATTTTGAAATAAAGTAACAAAATGATGAAAATTTCTACTAATTATGTAAAATTCTGCTCTATTTTTAGGTCACTTACTAATCAAATTATTGGCATTGATCATGACTCGTGACTATTGAAGCTCAAGATGTCTTTGGATCCATCTTAACCCTTCTATGGTGTTCGGGTCTGTTGGACCCGTTTTCATTTTTTAACAAAAGAAAAATTATTTTTCAAACTCAGACTCATTGGCCTTGGCTCATTTTATGTGAAGAATATATATCACACATTTTCAATGAAAACACACTGTACATCCCCCCTACACATTTACATTACACACAGGATGTTCAGGTCCACTGGACCCGAGGTTAATAAAAGTGTGGAAACTGTAGGTCCTGTGTACCTTTACTCTATCCTCCTCCTGTCAGTGTGTGTGTGTGAGAGTTCTGCACCTGCCGTTCCCACAAAAGGTCACAACATTGCTGCAAAATTTAAGCACGTCCACCGTCTGCTCTCACATTCCTGCACATTTTACCCCCTGACATTAATTTTTAAATGTGATCTAACAAAGGAAAATAGAAAATATTAACCATATATGCTGTTTATATTGCTTGTGGGATGAAGGAAACATCTGTTGAGTATTTTAACATAAAATTGTTTGATTGTGTTGAATTAAAAACCCCAAAATGCAGTGGGTCCACCAGACCCACGAACACTGGCTGAATAACAAAAATATGAACACCACACAAGGGTTAAATCATGCTGGAGAACATGATCAGGTTTTACACAAACTTGTGGAGTTCATGCAGCTTGAGTACTGTCATTAAAGCATAAGAAACAAAAGAATTAATGAGACATTCTGAAATCTTTGTTTATTTTCCCATTTCACTCAAATAGTTTTGCTGATGATATAGGACATGCGTTAAATTAAAAACTGAAATTTATTTTGGACCCCATTGTACTTAATCTGCTTATTCATGAATCTAATGCATGTCATTTTATTGCAGGTCTGTATGATAAATGTTTCTACACGTCCAGTGATAGAGGATGGTTGTTTGGCATCAAAGCAGTCAGTGACCAAGCCAACCGTGACCCTCGCTTCTTCTTCTCCCTCAAGACAGACCGCGCCCACAAGCTCACCACGATTACCTCCAATGTACCTTACACTCCTAACCAATGGTCACATGTTGCAGTGACCTACAACGGTCTCTTTATGAAGCTGTACGTTAACGGGGCGCAGGTTGCTGTAAGCCGAGACCAATCCGGTGAGATTTTCAGCCCACTTACCAAGAAGTGCAAGGTGCTAATGATCGGTGGCAATGCGCTGAACCACAACTATAGGGGTACAATGGAACGCTTGAGCTTGTGGCATCGGGCTCTGACTCAACGTGAGATCATTAGATACATGGATCACCGTTTGGGTCAGTTTGGTGACCTCTCTCAACTAGTCATCCATGAGAACTTTGAGAACATGTCAAGAAGGTGGCTCACGGTGAAAGATGGTAACTTCCCCCGGTTGGAGCACTCAGACCGAAGCCTAGCTGGTGACCTCAGTGACACCGCACTGAAACCTCCACCTTGCGGACAGACCGTGTGTGACAACGTGGAGGTGATTACAAACTACTACCAGCTCTGGAGCTTTCGCAAGCCCAAGACTGTGCGCTATCGAGTGATAAACGTTTACGATGATGACGGACACTGGCCGACGATTACCGAACACCAGATCAACCTTCAGCACCAGCACTTGAACAACGCTTTCCGCGTCTACAACATTTCCTGGGAGCGAACCATTCACAACGTCTACAACTCGTCCTTACGTAACCGCCTAATACTGGCCAACTGTGATATCAGCAAAGTGGGTGATGAAGAGTGTGATCCAGAATGTAACCACACACTTACGGGATTCGATGCCGGATACTGTAAGAGGCAAATCGCTCGCTGTCCCGAATACAAGCAGGGGAATGGGGTTTGTGACCCAGAGTGTAACTTGGACAATTTCTATTACGATCATGGGGACTGCTGCAACCCTAACACCACTGATGTCACGAAGACCTGCTTTAATCCTGCGTCACCCCTCAGGTAATTCACAAACCTAGGTTTGCTATTTCAAACCTATTCAGTGAACACAGAATATTGCATAATATGAGTTAGTTATATTATGCATCATGCAAATATTTAGCCTGACTTCGTCATACTCATATTCTTGTCGGAATATGAGTCTGAAAAAAACTCTGCACTCAATTCGATAGTCAATAGACCTACAACCAATCAGAGCAACGCAGTAAGTCAACTCCTTTGCATAGCGCAGTTTTCAACAACAGAACTTACTTACTGTAGAAGTTAAATAACGAGTGTTGCTTCTTTTACTTGGTCCTCCATGAGTGCGACCAAAGGAGAAACCACAACGACCACAGGCTTTTCATTACGTCCCATCTTCTTAGCGACCGTCAGAGCCAGCTGATAAGTTACACTTTTGCCGAATCATGTAGGAAGGATGGCAAAAATATCTTTCTGATCGACAAATGCCTTAATTGCAGTTCTGTTTGTCTATTAAAATTAATGCACTGTCGATTTATTTCACAACAGAAGCGACAGCAGAATCTATACATCTCAATTCAGTCATCTTTGAGGGAAACCAGTTAAGCACTCTTTGATAACGTGATGATTACGTCCTTGCAGATCATCTGTCCGTCATCATATAAAGCCCGCCCTGGCAATTTGATTGGCCCGAACGTTTTTGCCTGATCATAATTACTCCTCAATGGATCGAGTCCAGACCGAACTTCCCGACCAAAAAATGTTGTGGGCGGAGTTCGGGCTGGCATCCAGGCTACCAAATATTAGGCTATGGGCCAGATTTATTAACAGCAGAGGAGAACTCGGCTTACGATAAAGGTGAAATTTATGAAAAATAAGACTTTTAAAAAAAGAAAAAACATGAATACATGTTATATTGCACCCCATAAACACAATCATGCAAAGAAAAAAAGCAGTAAACCACCCCTTTAACATAAAGAAAGGACATAGATTTTTGGTACGCATCATGTTTAGGGTGTCTAGTATTGATATGCATTTGCAATTACTTAACTTTGTTTAATATGTTCATAGAACTCAAAAACATGTCAACGGCAACAACAGTGACCGGTGGGATAACACATTGTATCTACATGCTAATACACAAAGGCTAACTGTTCTACCTTACTTTCTGCTGCTACCTAACTTTCTACCTAATTTTACATACAGACAAATACACAGAAACACACACACTCACACATCACACACACCACGCACTCCACCCACACACACACACCACACACCCCACGCATGCCACACACACCACACACATGCACATCACATACCCGCACACCACACCCCACACACTCACATCACATACCCCACACGCACACCACACACACCCGACACGCACACCACACACACGCATGCCACACACCCCACCACATGAACACCACAAACACCCCACACATACGCACACCCCACGCACACTGCACATCTTAACCATACGCACACACCACATTCAAGCACGCACACACCCCACACACACCCCACACGCACACTACACACCCCCCCACACACGCACAGACGCACACTGCACAGGTCAAATAGACCTATATTCAGTCTGTCCAATGGTTGATACAACACAGTATCCCACCGGTCACAATTGTGACCGATCATACAAACTCACTTTTTTCACACACTTTTCCATGAAAATTTCGAAACATTATAATTGATTGTTTAAAGGGGATACTAATGAGACATGATTTGGATATTTTTGTGTCTGGGAAAAATTTGGGATTAAATGGGTTAAAAAAAAAAAAAAAAACTAGTGTCAAGATTTACTAAAGACACCCAGTGAAACATTAGCTCTGAAAAAGGAGGCATACAGTTCTTTGTTCATCTGACCTAATTGCATATGCATTTGTTGGAGTTTCCCTTTCAGACGCAAAATTTATAGGAGAATGTTTAATGAATCATGCAACGTGATTTACTAAGGTTTGCGCTAGTCAATTTACTGGTACTTGCAGCAATATTTAACTACCAAAAAAGTATTTTAAGCACTGGTCTTTAAAGCCACAATATGTAATTTATACATTATCCCGACAGTTTCCACCAACTTTCAAATACGGAGAAATTTATAGTTTAATTCGAAGACACGGGACGTTTCTTTATTTCCGTTTCGTCGCCCGTCTATGGCGTCATATAACCTTTGACTCCTCTATTTTCTCTAACTTCCTTGCGGAACCCGGCGAAACCGCCAAACACAAAGGGGAACACTGGACTACCGCCATTAAAGCAAAGAAAATGACGAAGAAAAAAAAGTAGTACGTATTTTTTTGTGTGTAAGTCACGTGCCCGCTCACGAGCGCTCACTCTTAACAGACACACTGTCCCCGGTGCTGCTCACGCATAAAGCGCTCCCCGTTCACAGTAACCGTGTCGTCTCATTCAAAACAGCCAACTGTTCCTGTTAGGGAGCCGCGCACATTAATACTCATTATGAGTCAGACTGCGAATGTACGTGCCCGCTTCAGCGCACTCATGCTTACTAAATAAACGCCTCACCTCCGGCGCCGCGCACTCACTACATTCCCTTTAGCCTTTAGCACATAGTGGATGCATAACGCAAACCCAGTCAAACGTTTGACTGCAGTATCTTATGTGCTTTATAATCCGGTGCGCCCTATATATGAAAAATGTTCTAAAATAGGTCATTCATTGAAGGAGCGTAATATTAATATTTATATTCGTCTGTAATATAGTTATGGACCACGATTACGCTTTGCCTGCATGTTCTGCTGCTAGCTCATTAGCTAAAGCTCAAACGTACCCGAAAAATATGACCCGAGAAGGGTTTGGGACAGGAGAAGCATAACACAGGTAAACATTGGCGTTGCATTTAAAGCTTCTTGACAAGCTAAATCTACAGAGAGATGCCGTATATCCGTATATTTTGTGAAACGATGATGTCATGTCATGAGCTGAGCTGGTTGTCATTGACAGCGACAACAACTCCCGTGAGCCCACGCTCTTTCCCGACGTCATCAAAGTACGTCTTTTGTTATTATTTTAAACGAGTGACCCCTGGTGGCCAAAAAATCGCATACTGTACGTTTAACCAGAAGTTAATTTGTGCTGCTTTTGGTTGATTGCGTTGGTCAATATTATTTATTTTCTGATTCGTAGTAAAAAAAATATATATATATTAAAAAAAAAAAAAAAAAAGCAAGTGTTTTTAAGATCTTTATAACAGTTTTGCAGACTACTAACATAAAATGCATATAAATGTCAGTTATCACTTTATATCTCCCAATTATTATTTCCTTGTAGGATTATATTTAACTGCTTACATTTATGATCCAAGCTCTGTTGTATGTCTGCATACCAAGATCAGAAGGGGACATTTTTGGAATTGTACTAAAAGTTACTAAAAAGTATTAATGTTCTCTCAGATGACAGAGTGTATGTAGTAGATTGTGTTCAACAGGTTTTTCAGCAAAGTTTTGATCCCGTTCATAATTTAGAGGTTTCAGAAATTTGTGTTTCAAATTGATCCTGAATGCTTTACAGTTGGCATTTTTCACTAACATCTATTAATTAAAAACAATAACTTTAAAATGCAATTCATACATACAGTGATTACGTCTTCTATAATGAACATGTTTGTAATTTCTGAAGTTAGATCTTTTTCCTTTTCTTTACTTTTTTTTAGGCATAAAGTAAAACATTTCAGAGTGATAGCTGTCCTGATATCATTATAAAGAAAAAATGGCCTCATTAAAAGAAATAAATTGGAATTACCGTTTTATGTTGTAAAATGTCATGTGGTGTGACTCCTTTTACTTGAAAAGCATATATATATTTAAAAACCTTTTTAAAAATATGAATGTGTCAGATGTATTCAGGGTGTATGGAAATGCTACTTTTTAGTTGATGGTTACACCACATGACATTTTTAGAGTCATGTAATAAAATGTTATGAATCCAACATGAAAAACCATATGAATCCAACATGAATGGCACAACTGGATTTGTCCCTTAGACTCTTATTTGTCATTGAACCTTGTACAACAGTTCTTTCTTCTTTTTTTTTTTTTTTTTTTTTTTTTTTTTTTTAAATCTCAAGGTTAGGAGTTCATACCTGTATTTAAAGATTTTGGTAGGAAACTCCAGGGCACTATAATTTTCATTCCTATGTGTGAAGCTTTCAGATATTTTAATTCCATTCCATCAATGCAGTATGGCGTGACGTCTTGAAAAGATTTTACTTACAGAGTCACGAGTTCTGGAGCATGAATCAATGTATACAGGGATGGATGCAGTTTTAGGGACAATAAAACACCATGAAGGATGAGTCTCTGCCCTATGGTTTGGTGCGCACCGTTTGGTGTGTCTGTACTAGTGAGTTTCAGGCCTGTGCTTTTGTGTTTCATGAATCCCCAAAGTCCGTTTTGGCACTGATTCAGAGCTCAGCAACCAATCACGTTTTACTCTGTGGGTGAAATGAACTACTCTCGTGGTGACCAGATGTGAAGACTGAGGAGATTCTAGACATAGTTCTCCTTTTTTGTAAGCTTATAAAAGTGATTTGATAGAGAGTAAGTGGGAATGGAAACTATGTCCCCCTGGACAAGCAGGGGAGCCAATCACAGCTTAAAGTAGAATCTCCAACACTATTACTTACAGCATAAGAGACTCTTCTGGGAGTCCTGCTCAGGAAAAAGAACCTTCCAGAAATATGTTGAGGTTGTGGGGGTACTGGATACTGTTGGGGTAAAGCACTGTATTTATTCTCTGGATGGTGGGACATACATTGAGGTTTAAAAGACTATGATGACAATCTGGGATTAAAAATTGGATTTAAATCTGGAAATAAACAAAAAAAGTAAACATAGAAACATTATGAATAAATGTTATAGTAAAGATAAATATTTAAGATTCGCCACACTCCAATCAAATAAGTAATTGATCATTTGACTCAAATCAGACTGGAGAACATGATCATCCGGAAGTGCTGTCAATAAAGCAAAAGGGACAATACTAAAACCTTCTGAAATTAATGTTATATTTTCAATAAAACTTTTCACTCAAATCATGCTGATAATATACGCAATTTGTTATAAATGTAATACATTTTCACAGGTGGACTCTTTTGAAACCCACTTTATGTCTGCAGCAGATTTTTGAAAGCAAAACTGCTGATTATTAGTGCAGTTTAGTGTATTTAATCAGAATAAACAAGGACATTTAAGGACAACTAGGGATCTGTGCCAGGTTTTTAAAAAAAGAAAGAAAGTCATGTCAAGGTCCAAGTCCAAGATGAAAGCTTTATTCTCTGGAAACAGTAACTGAATAGGGTTGAATGATTGCATATTTAATATCTTTAAATCGGACCAAATTAAATATAAACGGCATTCCTAACCTTTCAAGTGTTCTATAAATTAAAATAGCCTATTGGTTCCAGGTTCATAAACTCATTGCATTGTGGAATCGCTCGCAAATTACATAATCATATTGCTTCCTGTCCGTCTGTGGTTACAGATCCTTAGTTCACAGTAGTTGTTTTTTGGTTGCTGTAATTGCAGTTTGTCCTGTTGATGTTTGTGTGTGAGATGTGACTAGAGCCTGTGGTCAAGCGGAGAGTACTCCAACTTGTTTGTTGCTTGTTTTGATTTGATTATGGTATGTCTGGAGAGCTTTGCCGAAGGCTGCATAACGAAGTGATTTGACATTCCTTTTTGATTGTACAAGAATCCATGAACAAAGACTTGTGCAAGAAGAGAACAATGAAATCAAATGCTGTGGTGAATAGGCTATGTTTTTGCCTACGTATCATGCAGATGTCAACTTTAAAATCTGCCATTTCCAAAAGTCCTTTTAAGTCTTTCTGTAATGTATGTGATATATTGAATTGGGTTTTAGCTAATAATTACTTAGTTGCTTTTATCTTCAGAACAATCTCAGTTACAGGTTGCTATTATAAAGTAGTGTTAGTTGTAACCAGAGATGGGAACTTAAGTTAGTGACTTGGACTCGAGTCGCATTTTAATAGACTTCAGGTCATTTCAGGTCGACACGGACTCGACCTGAAATGACTTCAGACTTGACTTGACTAAACAACTCAAGTCTTTTATCATAATACTACATACATGTCAAGATCGGACCCTTGTAGTTGATTACGTATGTTGACACAGTCAATTTGTATGAGACATCGTATCCACAAAGGTTAGTCACATTAACACACATACACTCTCAGAAAAAAAAAGGCACAAAGCTGTTACTGGGATAGAACTCAAATAAAAATTCAAATAAGAATAGACAAAACACCAATAATAAACAATTCTGTACGTTATTTAACCAACCTCTCTGGTAAATGCGTATCTGTGTTACAAATGCCCGAGGCACAACGTTTAACCATATTTTTGATAAAACTATGACGGTAATAGCCTGCAGAGACCAAAAATATGATACGCCTGTGTTGAAAGTCAATAGAGCGCTGTGAAAAAGTGTCGGAGTCTGTGTGGGAGCTTGTTCTTGGCTGCGCTGTGATTGGTCAATCTACATTCTAGGGCGTGGCTCAGCCAAAGGTGAATTGAGATGTATGGATTCTGTTGTCGCGTCTGTTGTAAAATAAATTGACAGTGTATTAATTTTAATAGACAAACATAGAACTGCAATCAAGGCATTTGTCGATCGGAAAGATATTTTTGGCGTCCTTCCTACATGATTCGGCAAAAGTGTAACTTATCAGCTGGCTCTGACGGTCACTAAGAAGATGGAAAGTAATGAAAAGCCTGTGGTCGTTGCGGTTTCTCCTTTGGTCGCACTCATGGAGAAGTAAGTAAAAGAAGCAACACTCGTTATTTAAATTCTAAAATAAGTAAGCTCTGTTGTTGAAAACGTCTGGGGTTATGACTATAACCCTTGTTCCCTGAGAAGGGAACAAGACACTGCGTCGAAAATCGACACTTTGGGGGGACGCTCCGTAAGCGTGCGCCTCTGAAGTATGAATGAAACTAATCCAATCCTGATTGGTGTTGCGTCGTGACGTAACATGTGATGGCATACCCGGAATTATAAAAGTGACGCTGTCACAACACATGCTAGCCTTGCGATGAAGCAAGACGCTCTAAGGCCTAAAGGGGGCGTGGCAGAACGACGCAGTGTCTCGTTCCCTTCTCAGGGAACAAGGGTTATAGTCATAACCCGAGACGTTCCGTTTCGAGGGAACTCTACACTGCGTCGAGAATCGACACTTTGGGGAACGAGTGCCCACTAGGCCACGCACCGAATAGGCCTGTCCTGGAGTGAAACTGTTTAGGCACTCAGCAAGGACTGAGCATGTGTGCACCGGGTGTACTGGAAAGGTGGAGACTAAAATTTTATGAAAGTATGTGGGGTAGCCCAGCCGGCTGCCTCGCAGATCTCCTGAAGAGGTACTCCCGAAAGAAGGGCCCTAGAGGAAGCCATGCCTCTAGTTGAATGTGCCCGTAAGGTTAAAGGTGAAGGCAAACCGCGCACCTTATAAGCCTCAGTAATAGCCTGGACGATCCAGTTACTAATAGTTTGTTTGGTTGCCGGGAGCCCCCTCTTAGGTGACCCAGAACATACTAGTCCAATTGTTCCGACCTTCTCCAAGAAGAGGACCCCTCAAGGTACAAGCTCAAAGCTCTGACAGGGCAAGTGAAGCCTCTCCACTTCCGCCGACAAATTAGGTGGAGGATGGAATGCCTGAAGGACTATAGAACGAGCCGTATTCGATGGAACTTTAGGCACGTAGCCCGGACTCTGATGTAAAAAGGCCTTCACCCTGCCAGGGGCAAACTCCAAGCAAGCTGGCATTACTGTCAGGGCTTGAAGATCTCCCACCCTCTTAAGTGAGGTAATTGCTAAGAGAAAAGCCATTTTCAGTGTTAAGTCCTTAGGCGAAGCCGACTCTAAAGGTTCGAAGGGGGCCAGGGATAACCCCTCCAGAACTATTGCCAGGTCCCAGGTAGGAACCCTGGACCTGGCTGCCGGCCTCATCCTCCAAGTACCAAGGAGAAACCGAATGACCAACTGGTGCCTCCCCAGAGGCCCATCACTTAACGGTGCGTGGAAAACCGCAATGGCAGCCACATACACCCTAAGCGTGGACGGGGAGAGACCTTCAGAGAAACGATCTTGGAGAAATTCCAGAACTGAAGCCACCGGGCAGTTTACTGGATTTAACCCAAGTTCTCTACACCAAGTGACAAACACATTCCACTTGAGGTCATATAATCTCCTGGTAGATGGATCCCAACCACTCCAGCTGATAGACCAGCAATTAGGTACTGAACCCCCTCAGAGGCCAGACCCACAGCTTCCACAGGTCTGGGTGAGGGTGGAAGGTTGTGCCCTCCGCCTGAGACAACAGATCCCTCCTCAGAGGAATCTGACATGGCGGAGCTATCAGGAGTGATACTTCTTATGTCCAAAAACCATACTCGGGTTGGCCACATTGGGGCAACCAGGAGTAGACTGATGCCCTCCTGACGGACCCTCTCCAGGACTCCCGGCAGCAGAGTGATCAGGGGAATGCGTACAGGCGAAGCCTCGGCCAGGCCTGTACTATGGCATCCAACCCCAGTGGGCTGGATGTGAGAGGGAGAACCAAAGTGGACAGTGGGACGTCTCTCGAGACGCAAATAGATCCACTTCCATCGATCCAAACCTCTCCCATATCAACTTCACCACCTCCGGATGAAGTCTCCATTCCCCGGGCCTCAGCCCCTGCCTCAACAGTATGTCTGCCCCCTGATTCTGAACCCCCGGAATATACATTGCTCTAATAGAGAGTATTTTCCCTTGGGACCAAAGGATAATCTGATGCGCCAGTCTGCACAGAGGGCGCCATCTGATTCCTTGTCGGTTCTGACCGTTCACTGACCGTACTAGGACGTGGTGACCTTTGATGTCTGGGAGGAAGCTCCTCAAAGCCCTGAACACAGCCATCATCTCTAGGCAGTTTATATGCCAAGAAAGATGATGGTCCTGCCACAGACCCCTGGCAAACGGTCGTCCATGACCGCGCCCCAGCCAGTGAGGGAGGCGTCTGTCGAAACGGTTTCCCGGCGACATGACACTCCCAACACTGGCCCTTGGGATAGGAACCAAGGTTTCTTCCATATTCTCAGAGAATGAAGGCATCTGTGCGTTACTCTGATCATACGAAATGGATTCCCCTCGGGAGAAAACCCCTTGGTTTTTAACCACCACTTAAGCGGCCTCATGTGTAGCAGGCCCGAAGGAATGATGTTGGATGCCGCTGCCATGAGGCCCAGCATTCTTTGAAATTGCTTTACAGTGATGGCCTGGTCTAGTTTTACCCTGGATACTATCGCCAAAATTGACTCGATACGTGCGGGAGACATGTATGCCTGCATCGTAATCGAGTTCCATACGACTCCTAAAAATGTCGTACACCGGGATGGTTCTAGCACACTCTTCTTTGCATTGAGTCTCAACCCCAATTTCAGGACGACATCTTGATGCCGAACTGCCATTTCCCAAGACTGAGCCAGAATGAGCCAGTCGTCGAGATAAATCAATATATGGATGCCTTGAAGTCTCAGTGGAGCAAGGGCTACATCCATTCATTTGGTGAATGTGCAGGGAGAGAATGCTAGGCCGAACGGAAGAACACGATATTGGTAAGCTTCGAAAACGAACCTCAGGTATCTCCTGTGACATGGAAGGATGGAGTGAAAATAGGCGTCTTTTAGATCTATCGTGACAAATCAGTCCTCAGATCTGATCTGACTCACGATTACTGGAGTTAACATTTCGAACCTGCACCTCCTCAGAGATCGGTACAAAACCCAGATATCTAGAATTGGCTTTAACCCCCCCCCCCCCCATCCTTCTTTGGAACTATAAAGTACTGGCTGTAAAACCCGGACTCCCTGTCTGAAGGAAGAACACGTTCTATGGCTTCCTTTAGCAGCAGAGTTTGAACTTCTTGTTCCGTCACCTGAGCCTGCTCTGGGACCACTGTAGTCTGTACCACCCCAGAGAACTTGAGGGGCGGTGTGCAAACTGCAGTCTGTACCCTGATTCTATTATATGCAGGACCCATGTAGATATGTTGGGAACATGATACCATGCCTCTACAAAATCTACTAGGGGTACCAGCCTCTCGAGACTGGCCTCTGGTGTTTTTTTTTTTGTTTTTTTTCTCGAGCATCTTTCTCGACTCCCTGAAGCGGAATACCGGCAGTCTGTAGTCGATACGGACGTTTTGACCATAAACGATGCTTCGTTATAATATTTTCGCTGGAAATCGATGCGGCCCGAAGCGTCGCTGACGGCGGGCAACATACATCGTTTCCTATTTAAAAATATTCAGGCCCCATATAGATATATTGGAAGGCGTAGCCATTCTACAAAATCTACTAAAGGAACCAGCCCCTTGAGACCGACCTCGGGTGTCTTTCGAGCACTATTCAAACTATACAAAATAATATACAAAAATTATACAAAAATTTTGTGACCATAGTCGGGGTGAACGCCACAGTGTGCGTTCGCTGGAAATCGATGTAGCCCGAAACGTTAAAAATGGCGGAACAACATATATATTATATATATACATATATATATATATATATATATATTTATTTATTATATATTTATTTTATTTATTTATTCATAAACCTGTCGACGATTGAAGTTACAGCGTCGGAGAACAGGCCAGTTTTCCTTATTAGATAGTAGAGTCGTAATTTTCCCGCTGCCTCGACAAACGAGAGATCCGAGTCACTAAAGTATCCGCATTGCAATGCAGACCTTAAATCTACGCGCTGCCTCGGCAAACGCGAGATCCCAGTCACAGAATCTTTATTGCAGAGTAGACTCGTAATCTACACGCTGCCTCGGCAAACGCAAGATCCGAGCCACTATAGATTCTGTATTGCAATGCAGACCTTAAATCTACGCGCTGCCTCGGCAAACGCGAGATCCCAGTCACAGACTCTTTATTGCAATAATTTAGGACACTGGGTTTGGAAACACGGGACGAATGCGGTTCATCCCACGATCTCATGATCTTTAAGTGGAGATCAGGGAAAAACGGCAAACCCCGGCGCTGAGGCTGTGACCCGTGCCGCATGAAATGCTCATCCAATTTATTTAAACTTGCATTCCCTGCTCATCTTGTGGCCAGCTGAAGTTCAGTCTGGCCACGGCACAAGTCACAACCTCACCAATTCCTCATATGCTTGGCCGTGAACTGGCGTGCCTAACTCACGGTCATCCGCATCGATACTGAGCACGTCTACTTCCTCAGAAGCAGAGAGAGTATCGTAACCTGATCGTGGTCAGAAGAAGCTGCGGCGCGGACTTCTGCACCACTCACAGGGGCTACTGGATCCTCAGACGATGAATGAGAAAGTGCCTCAGCAGTCTCATTCTCGTCTGCAAGATCCCGCTGTGAACCCCAGGATCTCAATCGCCGCGCCGCCTCAACGAACGCGGGACCAGAACCGTAGGGAACGCAAGCCTGACCGTGCTCATCAAAGCACGCCAGCCGGGAGCGCAGCACTCTAATAGGGAGTGCTTTACAGTCTGCACAAGCAGCTCCCTCGGGAGCTGCTCGTGCATGCTGTGCTCCCAAACAATTTACACACAAATCATGTGTGTCCCCACCCGTGATATAACGAGGGCAGAGATGCACACATCTTTTAAATTGTTCGCTGGCCATTTCTAGTTCAAACTGAGTGACAAACAACACCAAATAAGACAGACAGTTTTTCAACACAGAGCGCTTGCTGAAGAGCGAAAGCTAGCGTGTTGTGACAGCGTCACTTTTATACTTGTTACATGTTACACGTCACGACGCAACACCAATCAGGATTGGATTAGTTTCATTCATACTTCAGAGACGCACACTTAGGGAGCGTCCCCCCAAAGTGTCGATTCTCGACGCAGTGTAGAGTTCCCTCGAAAGGGAACTGCGCTATGCAAAGGAGGTGAATTATTGCGTTGCACTGATTGGTTGTAGGTCTACCGACTATCCAATTGAGTGCAGAGTTTTTTTTTTCCTGGTTCGGTTAAGACACGCCTCATAATCAAAGCCCTACGGAGGAGTTTCTCACTAGAATGAGTATGACGAAGTCAGGCTACACAGAGCCATACAGTCAAATTTCAGTCAATACCAATTAAAACAAGGAACCCAAACAAAAGGGCAAATGACACATTCTTGCTCACATGTTAATACAATTTATTATAAATTAATTCAATTTATAGTTTTAGGAGAAAAGGTCTGGTAATTAAAAAAGGTCAAACGGTAAATCTGAATAATATAATTAATGATGATTTTTTTTTACATTAACATACGTAATGTATTTAATTGGTCTACTTTAATTTCAACTAATTTTACTAAAGTTTTTACAATGGCTTGTCTACAAAAAATCCAAGGTTAAAGGCTAATGTTATAACCATCAAAATATTTCCAGGAAAAAAGCAAAAACATAAAAACAAAAAACATAAATTAATGGCTCATGCAATACTTTTGAAGAATTGGTGCACCGTGCAACACTAGTAGCTGCATGGCTCATGCCTTTAAACATACCACTATGTTTTAACAATCTTTTTGTAGTATACGCATCTTTTCTCTCTCTTAATGTGTTAATTTTTTTTTCCCTCGAAACACAACGACTTTATTCTCGATATTTAGTGAGTTTATTCTCAAGATTGTATTTCGACTTTTTTCTCGAAATTTAACAAGTTTTTTTTTTCTCGAAACACAACTACTTTATTCTCGATATTTATTCTCGATGTTAATGAGTTTATTCTCAAGATTGTATTTTGACTTTCTTTCTCGAAATTTAATGAGTTTAATTTCTCATTATAATGACATCTCGAGATGTTTTTTTATTATTATTATTATTGCTTGGCCGTAATCCTCTTCCGTAGATTTTTGCTTAATTGATTTAATATGGTATTTATTTTTAAAGCAATAAAACAGAAAGAAAGAAGTTGTCCAGTACTTTATATTGCACATGCAGGGTTTTCCTGGCTTAAAATGAGGCGGAGGTGCTAAAATCTTGATCATGTATTTTAATAAGATAATAAAATGTGTATTTTTCGTAGACCATCATATAGTCTACTGTGTTACCCACAGTTTTAGGTGGATCTCGGTACCTCTAGGGGGGGCCGGGGGCATGTTTCCCCTTATTTCCCCTTAAGAAAATTGTGTACATTTTAAAGATAAATTCTTTAATCTGGTGCACTTTGAGTCCCCCGAATCCGCTGTTAAAAATAAAAAATCCAACATATGATATTCATATGCCCAAATATATGATATTCTCTGATTTATATATCTGATCATCACATTACAATTATTCAGATTATCAAAGTTAAGCAAGATAATATGGTTAAATATCACACTGAAGCTGATTTAAAAATAACATTTACTTAAAATAAAAGTTCTTCTTTTTTACATTTTCTTACTAGCCTAAACAAAGTCTGTCTTACTAAACTAAAACTTTCCAATTGAAAACCTTCAAACTTCAAGTTTTTAAAACTACTTCAAACTTTCTAGTTAGGCTTTTTCAAGAGAACTTCTCTGGTTACGTATGTAACCCTATTTCCTTGAAGGGAACGAGACGCTGCATGAAAACGCTGTGGGAATGCCCCTGCATTGTGCGTCATCAAGCACGTATGGAATCAGTCCAATGGAGAGACGGAACGCCATACGAGCAATTGTCCGTCAAGTGAAGTCAGAGTACACATTCAGATGAAAGCACCTGCGCCCCTGGAGTGGAGCTGAAGTCAAGATGATAAAACTTTACGAATGTGTGCAGTGAGGGGCAGCCTGCCGCATCACAAACGTCCTGATAGATACTCCTGAGATAGCCTTAGAGGCAGCCATACTCCTGGTTGAATTAGCTCGGACAGCCAAAGAAGAAGGCTGACCAGCAAACTCGTAGGCAAGTGAGATGGCCTCAACCACCCACTTGCTCAACCTCTGCTTAGATGCAGGACAGTTGTTCACATTTTCCCCACAGGGCAGCACTATGGACATAAGCATCTAGGGCCCTAACAGGGAAGTGCAGATTTAATTTCTCTTGGTCCAGAAAGGGAGGAGGACAGAAAGCCTGCAGTACAATAGGCCTGACCACATTGGTTGGGACCTTGGGAACATACCCCGGTCTAGGGAGGAGGAAAGCATTAAGAATGCTGGGTGAAAATTTCAAGCACGAGGGAGAGACCGATAAAGCTTGAATATCTCATATTCTTTTTAATAAAGAGAAAGCAAGAAGAAAGATAGTTTTTAGAGTGATGCATTTCTCAGAAACTTCTTCAATGTGCTCGAATGGTGCTAGAGAGAGACCTTCTAGAACAACCGCCAGGTCTCAGGTTGGCACCCTCATGCGAACTGCTGGCCTCAGCCTCAAAGTGCCACGAAGGAAACGAGTTACAAGTGGGTGTCTCCTGAGAGAGGCTCTACTCAAAGGGACGTGATAAGGAGATAAGGCTGCCACGTACACCTTCAGTTTGGAGTGGGATAACCCTGTGGAGAAACGCACCTGAAGGAATTCCAGCACTGCGCTCACAGGGCAGTTAACTGGGTCCAACTGGTGTTCCCCACACCAAGAGGTGAACATCTTCCACCTCAAGGCATATAATTCCCTACTAGTGGCCGGAGCTCTGGAGTGGAGGATGGTCTCCACAACCTCAGTCAAGAGACCCCATTCTATGAGCTGGGCCCCCTCATAGGACAAGCCCACAACCTCCATAGAGCTGGGCGGGGGTGAAGGATCGACCCACTCGCCTGAGAGAGAGAAGGTCCCTCCTGATTGGAATCTCCAGAGGAGAGCTGGCGAGGAAAGAAATTAGGCGTCGGGTGTGATCTGAACTGAATCACATACCCAATCTCGATAGTCTACAGGACCCATTGAGATACATTTGTAAGGCTTTTAAACTCTGCCAAAAAATTCTACTAAGGGTACCAGTCTCTCGAGACTGGTCTCTGGAATGTTCTGAGTGGCAGATACAGTGCCCTGTAACGGTGCACCGGCAGGTAACAACTGGTCTGACCGCTCTAGACCACTCCTCAGTGTGGGCGAGCGTCCCTCGGGAAAGTGCTCCCTGGGACCATCTGCGCCCCGGCACGCAGGCGTGATTGGTAGAACGGGTCCCTGAAGGCACTGAGGGTGAACACCACAAAAAAGAGGTGAACACCTTTCTCCCTCGGTGGGGACCACCCTCAGTGTCCTGAGTGACAGGACTTCTTAGCTGAAACCTAAATAGCCAATATAACTGTCCTCAAGTCAGTTCTTTTGCCCAAAAGCTTCGGCTGAGAGTCCCACTGTCCAGCAGGGGGAGCACAAGATGTGATACTCTGCTTTGCTGCGCCTATGCGATGAGCTCAAAGACAGCCGGGGCTGCTCTTGCCCATCAGCCTCCTGGACGTGAACTTTTAAAGGAAGAAACCTTTTAAAAGCTGCTGCCTGCTTCTTTTCTTCCTGGAATTATCAATGGCAGTATTAACTAAGTCACTGAAAAAACACGCAGGGGGAGGAGCATCTAGAAGAAAGCCTTTTTCTTTCTCTTTCATGTTGAAAAAATTCATTTTACCATAAAACGGCAGCCTGACGCAGTTCTCGAACCACGTCAGTACTGCCTCCTCACTCACGCTCACTTCCTTTAGCAGATCAGCCTGGTATGTCTGCAATATAGACATTGTATGCAGTCACGACTCAGCCTGACCAGCCGCCGAATACACTTTACAAAGCCAAAATTTTCATAATGGCTTGGAATGTAATGCCGGTGCTTTAAATGACGATGCAGCCTCGGAAGAGAGATGGCAAACAAGCGTCTCTTTTACCCAAGCGACTCTTTTTTTTTTTTGTAAATGATTGGGGGCTAAAAATTCTATCAGAAGACAGCTCAGTATTGAGATCATGAAAGAACGAAAGTGTGAGATAGTGAGTCCTCCACATCTCCCTCGTAAATACTGCTATTTTTATCTCCTCAGTTTTTATAACTAACGTTAGACAGTTGCTGTACTGGTGCCTCAGCCTGGGCAGAAGAAACTGCAAAGTGTGCTTCCGAACCGGGGCTGAGACACTGGATCTAACAGCTAAAGGGCAGAGATAAGGCAGAGCCCGTCTCTAACCCCACTGAAAGATCCAATTGCGATCCCCACGATAAGCATCGCCACTCAGCCTCGGCAGAAGCGGGACTCGAATCGCGGAGAGCGTGCACTGAAAAGGCAGATGCTCGCAATACGGGAGAGCTGTCTGGGCATGCTGCACTCCCAAACAAACAACACAAAGAATGTGTGTATCCCCGCCCGTTAGATAGGGCGAGCAGGGAGGAACACACTTCTTAAATGCTGTTCTCTCGCCATAGTCTCTCATAGAAAAATTGTTTGTGTGGTGTAAAATGTGATAACTCCTGCCTAGCAAATACTAAGGACAGACAGTGTTTACACTCAGACAGATTCGCATATAGCGCTTTCTGAAGACACAGAAGCTGCTTTATAGTTTCCTGGTCGATGACATCACCCGCCTATGACGTTCCATCTCTCCATTGGACTGATTCCATACGTGCTTCATTACGCACAATGCAGGGGCGTTCCCACAGCATTTTCACACAGCTCGAAGTTCTCTGAAAGGGAACTTAAAGTTTGTCTACAAAGTTTATCTAATTGTAAAGTGTTACCAAATTATGATAAACAACATGTAAACATATTAAAACACTTCCTGATTCAAGCAGATCATAGCTGTTAATGCATTAAAATACAAATTCAGCATTAACATTCACCATTCTAATTTTAAGGGCTTTGATAACATATCTGTGAAAATAAAATGCAAGAGTAAAAATGTTTTAAATATTGCATGTTTGTTCGGGTAGTGAATTTACAACAAAACCTGTTAATTATGTTATCATTGTGCAAAACAATTCGGATACTACATGACAAGATACAGTGCTTGACTTTTTCGTGAAAAAGGAGTGAAGAGGTTTTTGCCATTTTGAGCTCTATGAAACTGATGAATTCGGCGTGGGTGCGAGCATTCGCGTGTAGTAGGCTAATGCATGAGTGACAGATTACCATGGAAAGGTGAAAGTCACGTATGTAGATAGACTAACCTTGACTCTTTGGATTTTAAATCTCGATGTAGGGTATACACACCCGCAAATTCCTCAGCTTGTTGTTGACACACTTGCCCTGTGAAAAATCTCGGGGGACGAATTTACATTGTGTAAAAAGTGAGACTCTTCTGCGAAACGAGGTTATAGAAAGGGATCCTTCTCCCAGTAGGGAGTCAGGGGTTTACAGCTGTTACTTCATTGTTCCAAAGAAGGATGGATGCGTACATTCAAACAGATTGTGTCACAGATTCCGTCCGAGGACTGGTTTGTCACGATAGATTGAAGGACATGAAGCCATCCGTCCCTTCACACAGAAAGTCCCTGAGGTTCGCTTTCAGGTGCGAAGTGTACCGCTCCCGCAAAACTCTGAGAATTTAATCCCCACAATAATAGAGATGCATTGATTTTGTGTCTTCTCCTATCCCGCAGGAAAAAAACATGTACTTGTATTGCTATTATTAAAGAGATTCATGGGGTTGTTTGTTTGGTTTCCCTGACCTACATGTATTCTGACGCACTGATCAGGAATGTGCAGAAAGCATGTCTGAAAGCAGCTAGCGAGCTTCCTCCATGAGGAAACTCTACACCTTGAAATGGAAATTGTTCACTTCCTGGTGTGGAGAGCACCAGCTGGACTGAGGTATCTTCCCTGTGGTTGCAGTGCTGGAGTTCCTGCAGGAGCATTTCTCCGCAGGTATATCCTCCTTTACACTAAAGGTGTACATGGCGACCTTAGCTGCTTACCATGTCCCTTTAATTGGTGTATCCCTTTGGAGACACCCTGTAGAACGTTTCCTTCATGGCACTGTGAGGCATCTGACCTAGGATAGGTTACTAGGATAAGGACAAGATACTAGGAGTATGGCTGCCTCAAAGGCTATGACTTGGACCTAGCCTCCACTCCGGGGTCTAGGGTGCTTGCTTCTTATTGTGTGCAATGACTTCACACAGAACAGGCATTTGCTATTATGGCGTAGTGGGTATAGTCTTCCCACAGTGTCTCGAGGCAGCTCGAGTTCCCTTGAAAGGGAACGTCTTAGATTACGACGGTAACCCTGATACCCGGAGAGGGAACGAGATACTGCGTCGCCCTGCCATACTCCCTGGCATGTCTGTGATCAACTTGTTTCGGCCTATCAGAAGGGCCTGTTTTCAGGTGTGCTTTATAGTTTCCTGGTCAATGACATCACTGTCTCTCCATTGGACTGATTATACACATGCTTCACGACGCAATCACACAGGGGCGTTCCCACAGCGTCTCGACGCAGCCTCTCGTTCCCTCACAGGGAACCTTTGGTGAATTGTAAGTTCAGAAGGACAGCATTTACTTGAAAATAAATATTTGTTATATTATTCAGGCCTTTACCATTAATTTTGATCAATTTAATGCATCATTGCAGAATAAAAATATTAATTTAATTAAAAACAGTAGTGCATGATTAAGCAGCCACAAAGTTTTGTGGCTGTAAACAAAAAATGGATGGCAGCAGTGTAACAAAATCGACAGTTGCTAGTAAACTAGCAATGACAAAAACATTGTGTTTTTTTTTAAATTATGCACTTTAAACTGATGCATGCACAGTATATGATATAATGTGACATGATATGGGGTTATCTTAAGACCGCTAGCCTGGTGAAAAACTATGGTAGACAAGATGGTATAAAAAACAAGACAGTATAAAAATGAGTCAGTATAATTGCATGAGTCAAGACTAGTATTTGGTTCATTTTCACTTGAGCACTTGAGCACTTGAGACGAGCTCTCAGTGTCAAAAAGATAGTGACATCATCAGTGCTTTAATAGATAGCTGTTCGGTTTCCGTTCCATAGACCGTATGCTGATTTTATAAAAACCGGAATGTTTCAGGAGTAAATTCAATGGAATTGTGTTTGCCACTCTCACAAATAACTGAACTATCTGTGTATGGAGCTGGATTAAGTCCTCGGTCTGGCAGTGATGTCAGTATTTATCTTCAGGGCAGGGGTTTCACTGATCACTGATGATTCAAAGGTCACAACAACTTGTATAGAAAATGTATAGCTTTCCTTATGCATATCTCAAGTGCATACTTGTTTGTCTCAGAGTAGTCAAAGGTATGTAGTACCGCTGTGCACGTTCTTTGGCCCCGGCTTTGTCCTTGAAAGGGGGATCCAACTAAAAAAATAAGAGGATCTCAATTAGTAGTGAAACTTCATTCGGTGACATAATCTGAGTCACTTGGCTTGTAAACTAAGCTGGCTAATAGCTGGTTACCTTATCAGGGATCTGGATGCTCTTAGCACATTTTTTTCCCTCTGGAGGCTTGAGAAACCACAAGTCTACAAAAGTGGCAACCTAAAAAAAGAGATTGAGATCTGTCTCCCTATTCGTCGCATGTAATGCCACTACACACACACACACACACACACACACACACACACACACACACACACACACACAGGCACACAACCACAAGGTCCAACCCCTAGTGTTCAGAAGTAGGTTTGGATAAAGAGTTAAGCCCTGGGGACAGAAGGATTTCCTCTTTTTAAACTGCAGCAATTAAGTAGTCCTTTAACATGCCACTATGAGACCAGCTGAATCATTTGTGTGAGGAGACCTTTTCACTGGGGACTTCCACTCCACCACATTAGCATCACTGGACTTACACAACCTTATTAAATTTCAAATAGAAAGTTAAAAAAGTATTTAAAACATGTTTGTCTCCTAAAAAAAGTGAGGTATTCATAAGAATCAATTAATGCTGATGCTTTGTTGCAGCATCTGTGTTTGTGTGTCTGGCTGTCCGCATCAAATCGAGTCAAGTTGAGTCAGCGTGAATGTACTCCTGAGGATACAGCTCTCAATGTTTTTCAGCCTTCAATAGCCGATACATATCTCTTTATTTGTGTATTTGCTCTGAAATGGCTGTTTTTTTATTTTTTTATCAGAAAAATAATAATTTTGAAACAGCTTCTGTTGCCACATACATTTTGCAATGTTTAATGTATAGCACAAAATACAAAGTATCTTATTAAAAATAATCAATACTGTGAAATGATATTTTTCACAGTGTATTTTTCTGAGCTTCTATGGTGGGGGGAAAATAGTTTTCATTCTATGGTGGGATGAAAAATTATATTACAGTGCTTTTGCGTTTGCATACATATATATAGTATATATACTGTATATATATATATATATATACAGTATATATATATATATATATATATATATATATATATGAAGAGTTCAGATTATATATATATATATATATATATATATATATATATGAAGAGTTCAGATGCAAAAGCCTCCAAATGCCATTTGAAATTTTCTTCTAGAATGATCATTTTTTATCAAGCTTGTATATTTAAGTTCAGTAATTTCACTTAAATGGCAATGATAATTACCTATTAATTGTTATTTAAGTGAAATTACTGAACTTAAATATACAAGTTTGATAAAAATCATCATTAAAGAAGAAAATTTCAAATGGCATTTAGAGGCTTTTGCATCTGAACTCTTCATATATATATATATATATATATATATATATATATATATATATACTCACCTATATAATTATTAGGAACACCTATTCAATTTCTTATGAATGCAATTATCTAATCAACCACATGGCAGTTGCTTCAATGCATTTAGGGGTGTGGTCCTGGTCAAGACAATCTCCTGAACTCCAAACTGAATGTCAAAATGGGAAAGAAAGGTGATTTAAGCAATTTTGAGCGTGGCATGGCTGTTGGTGCCAGACGGGCTGGTCTGAGTATTTCACATGGAATTTTACTGGGATTTTCACGCACAACCATTTCTAGGGTTTACAAAGAAAAAGGAAAAAACATCCAGTATGTGGCAGTCATGTGGGTGAAAATGCCTTGTTGATGCTAGAGGTCAGAGGAGAATGGGCCAACTGATTCACGCTGATAGAAGAGCAACTTTGACTAAAATAACCACTCGTTACAACCGAGGTATGCAGAAAAGCATTTGTGAAGCCACAACACGCACAACCTTGAGGCAGATGGGCTATAACGGCAGGAGATCCCACCGGGTACCACTCATCTCCACTACAAATGGGAAAAAGAGGCTATAGTTTGCAAGAGCTCAGCAAATTTGGACAGTTGAAGACTGGAAAAATTTTGCCTGGTCTAATGAGTTTTGACTTCTAAATGAAAAGGAAGGCTTACGGCGCTTCTGTAAATTGAGTCTCGACTTCTGTTTCAGACATTCAGACGGTAGAGTCAGAATTTGGCATAAACAGAATGAGAACATGGATCCATCATGCCTTGTTACCACTGTGCAGGCTGGTGGTCGTGGTGTAATTGTAACGTTGGGTCAGGAATTAAGCAGAAAGTGAATCCAATCATAAGCACTTTATTAACTAAACAAACAGGTAATCCAGGGTAAACGACAAACAAATAAACTCAGACCAGGAACATGGAACTCAGCTACAGGCAACAACGACCGACAAACAACAACTGAAGAACAGAGGCATAAATACACAGGCAAACAAGCTAAACAAGATAACAATAGCTAATCATAAACACATGGGAACAATGATTAGACGATTAACAAGACACCTGGTAAACTGGAAATCACATGACAGTCAAGAGCAAGGAACAAGACGCAACCCACACTGCGACAGCAATGGTGTGAGGGATACTTTCTTGGAACACTTTAGGCCCCTCAGTGCCAATTGGGCATCTTTTAAATGCCACAGCCTACCTGAGCATTGTTTCTGATCATGTCTATCCCTTTATGGCCACCATGTACCCATCCTCTGATGGCTACTTCCTGCAGGATAATGCACCATGTCTCAAAGCTTGAATCATTTCAAATTGGTGTCTTGAACATGACAATGAGTTCACTGTACTAAAATGGCCCCCACAGTCACCAGATCTCAACCCAATAGAGCATCTTTGGGATGTAGTGGAACGGGAGCTTTGTGCCCTGGATGTGCATTCCACAAATCTCCACCAACTGCAAGATGCTATCCTATCAATATGGGCCAACATTTCTAAAGAATGCTTTCAGCAACTTGTTGAATCAATGCAACATAGAATTAAGGCAGTTCTGAAGGTGAAAGGGGGTCAAACACATTATTAGTATGGTGTTCCTAATAATCCTTCAGATGAGTATATACTGTACACACAGACACAGATCGTAACACAGATAATATAGTATGTCACTCAACCAGAGGTTGATTTAATTTTAATTCCCCCAAAAATATATTTTTAAATACTTTGTGCAGGTGTTTCCTGTGGAAAACTGTCTCAGACATACATAGCAATATCCAAAGCTCTTGCACTCATACTTCTGCGAGGCTACAGTGTTTACTGTAGTCTTTTCATCCAATATTTCTAATGTTTTCTTCATATATAAAACAGCCCCCGTTTTTGATATACCTTGCATAAACGAGTCCTCCTCTCTTCTAGTCCCTTTTATGGTAACTGTCTGTGAAATTATATTATTCCTTTAGAGGTCAGCTACAAATTATCCCACGAGCCTGTGAACTTCACGCCTGGTTGTGCATGATGCTAATTGTATAGATGATTGATCACTCCTCTTATGTACTTGGAGCTGATGAAAAGATCTCTGAAAGGCTGAGAAAATTATAGCCCTCTCAGCCAACTGGTGAACACTGCCATGCCAACCCGCCCCGAGCAACTCTACGCAAAACCACACTCAGTACATCTGGATGTAAGGCAGTCTTTACTGATTCAGATGAATAATACATGGGTGTAAATGGATGAAGCCATAATCACGCATTTAATGGGCATTAAATATAAATGCGTCAACACACCACTTGGAGCACTCTGAGTGTAGCCAGGCGGAACTGATCAGCAGTGACTTCTACGCTTTCTCCCCCCTTTTTTGCTTGTATAATGGACAGCATTCCCATGATACAAGGCTGTACTGTACATGTTGATATGCAAATGTGAATGGACTGACCTCTTTTAAGATGTTCTGACCTGTGAGATTGGCACCAGGCTATTGGCATTCATGAAGGTGATCACCACTAATGTCAGCCTTGTGATTCATTATGTTGCTTCAAACATTGTACTGCCAGTGTCACCCACTTCCCTACTCAGCAAAAAACCCTTAAATGATCCTGAGCAGCATTGTGCAATACATGACCACTTTGGCTGGACATATGCATACTTTGGCCATGCTGTTTATGTAGTAGGTCTATGTCCACATCTGATTTGTGTTGTGTTTTTATAAGTGAGCCAGTGGATTAAACTTAATTGAACTCAGATTAGGTGGCTTTGACCTACAGTAGTGGAACTTTTATTAAAGCAGAGGCCTGCATTTTAAAAAACAGGCTCTTTTTGCACTTACTCTATAGCTGACTTATTAATCTCATCATGAAACTCCCTGACCCCCTTTCCCCCTTCTGTACAGCCAAAAAGCCAGCCAAATATTTTCATAGGAAATAATGAAATTCCTGAAATTATTAGGATGGAAACCTTATATCATCTGTTCTCCTGAACTGGCTTCCACAGTTTCACAAGTGAACCTCTGCCGCCTTTTGATTTCTTTTTCTTTCTTGCTTTTTTTTTTTTTTTTTTCTAAATGATGACATCATTCTAAGTATTACAAAAGGTTTATACATACCTATTATACATACATATACATATACATATACATATACATACAGTATATGTAGGGCTTGACATTAACACCCACCAACTCGCCATATGCGCATGGATTTCAGCAGTGGCGTGTAACGCAGTAACTCCTACTAGCCACTGTGGCGAGCTGAATTTTATATAGGCTTATGCATTTTTCAATTGTAGTCTTTTAAAAAGGTATCTGAAATAATAAACTAGGTGCAAACTAGTGTTGTCAAAAATATAGATTTTTTGATACATATTGATACTGAAACTCACACCCTTTACAGTCTGGTTGACACACACAAACCCACGTCCCTTTACTCGTTTAATTTGCTCCGGATGAATATTGTTGGATTGCGCATATTGAGCATGATTGTACTCATTCCCACAGATTTTGTGCTCACATCCAAAGTAACGATAAGGATATTGGCTATTTAAAACAGTATAATGGGCCCGTGCATCATGTCTTAAAGCAACAGCAGCCTAATATACTGGCTGCCAAATAATGAAATAATATTAAATTAATATTATTTATGTCCAAATTGTGGCCAGTGAAAATGCGGTGTAGCCAGTAACTTTGAAAAACCACAAGCCACATTGGGTGGTGAGCCCTGCATACAGGGCTGGACATTAACCAACACATTCACATCCCAAGACATCATCTAACTGATGCTTTTGACCATACGTCAACATCCAACCTTTTAGGGTACCCTTTAACGTCAGTTAGATGACGATCCTAGGGCGTCATACAACTGACGCTTTACCTTTAGCGTCAGTTAGATCAGGGGTTCTCAACTCCAGTCCTCGCGACCCACTGCTCTGCATATTGTGTATTGCTGCATCCCAATTCGCATACTATCTGTCCTATATAGTATTCGAAAAAATAATTAGTACTTCCCAAATCGTAGTATGTTGAAATGAGTGTTTCAAAGACACCCGGATGGTCTACTTTTTCCGGTCAGAATCCGAAGTGTAGATCGATGCACACTCTAACGGCTGATATTGCCCACAAACCATTGCGCGTTGGACGAGGATTCGGTTAGAACTACAAACACAAGTAAAAAGTGTTAAAAAACTACAGACACGTAGTCGATACGGAGGACGCGCGAGTCTCTGCGGTTGTGTAGAGAGGTTTAGATAAAGAGCTTTGAGTGATTAATTAGTATCTAACCTGACGAAAATGAATTTATTCAATGTTGTCCACATTATATTGCATTTGCAGCAGCATTGTGAACTTTTGTAAAGACACGTTTAGCCATTACGTTTTAAATGCATCATTATATTCAAATTGCAAACACGAGGAGAGCATGAAAGACCCACAACTGGCAGATGAACGTGCTCTCTGAAACGGTAGGAAATAAAATTAAATAGAATGGAGGATTTTAACTGTGACAAGATGATTGACAGGGCAGTTTGCTGTGACAGGATGCATGGAGCACGCGACAGAGCTGTCCGTTAAAGATGACGTGATAGTATCCCAAAGCTTGCCTACTCTTTTGATACACACTCAAAAGTATGTACTTTTTCCTCACAAAAAGAGTACATACTTTTAGGGCGTAGTATACGCAGCATATGTCTTTGGGAATTGGGAAGCAGCATACAGTATGTCTCCCTTATTTAACACACCTGATTTAGATCCTCAGCTCATTAGGATAGACATAAGAGCCAAACAACCTGCAGAGAAGTGGGTCGCGAGGACTGGAGTTGAGAACCCCTGAGTTAGATGACGTGGGTATGTTAATATAAGGTCTGGGGTAGGGTTAGGATTAGATAGCGTCATTTAACTGACATGAAAGGATACCCTAAAACGTCAGATGTTGACGTATGGTCAAAAGCGTCAGTTATATGATGTCTTGGGATGAGAACGGGCTGCATTAACACCTGCCAAATACGGGTGGATTTTAGGAGTGCCATGAAATGCAATCCCTCTTACTAGCCACTTTGCAGGGTTGAATTTTAGATATGATATATACATTTTTCAACTGTAGGCTTTTAAATAGACATCTGAAATAATAAACTAAGTGATGTAGTGTTGTCAAAAATGTCGATATATTGATACTGAAATATCTGAAACGCCATAGATACACAATACTAGGTGTGCTTTCTCATCTCTCCGAAAGCGAGTTGACACATAAATCCACTTGTTTCATTTTCTCTGGATGAATATGTTGGTGTTACAGGACTTGAACTTCCGCGTGAGATTTTACGTATTGTGCATAATTTGATTCCCAAAGATTTTGTGCTCCCATCCAAAGTGCGTGCACATAAAGTGGCCTCACAGTGCTAAATTGAGTTCTTTTTCGCTGCTTATTGTGCTTAAAGTCAAATACACACAAAATAATGTCAAAATGCAGTAAGCTTCTTTCATTTGATTGGCCATCTCAATCATTTTTAAATTGGCAAACACTGTTAGACAGCTGACGGAGTGCAGCCTTAAAATTTAATCAGTCTAAAACTTTGTCATCCTAACAACAAACATCTTTACTTGTTCTACACTCAAATAATAAGGTAAGATAAAATAAGAAAATATGAATGTGAAAGATATGAAAGATAGTGATATACTTGTCAAATTTATCATAAGAGAGTCAAAGTGCTCATTCTTTACCCATAACAAGTTGAAATGATTATCACAGTAAAGATTCTTGTAATATTCTATTCTATTTTGAGTTGTTTTCTGAATATGTGTGGAATGAGGCTTAAATGAGGTTATTTGAGACCTGTACCACACAAGATGTCTCCACGCTGTGCTGCATCTCATTGGCAGCTGTTTTGGCTTGTAACCTCACCACCAAAACTAATCATCCATGTTCTGTCTAGAGAACATCACACCCTCAGCCTTGGTTGTTCAATTTTGTGCAACATTATCACGCCTCTGTCCTTTCCATTCACTCACAGAGAAGGGGGATTAGATGGGTCAATGAAATGACCCAGATGTTGACTGAATTTTTTCCCCCCCAAAATGATTAGATATTTGGGCTGAGTATATTGTGCATGATTGGTGTTGTCATTTTAAAAATGGGAAGTACAATAACCAACATGCTTTATAAGTAGATTTTGTTTTTGATTGAAAATGTGGTGTAGTACTTAAATGCAAACATGTGTTTACTAGACTTACTTTTCTTTTGAACTGTCATGAGGCTTCTAGTGTTTCTCTTTTATGACAGTGAGTGATGACTTTACAAGACATAGTGCCATGGTATAAGGCTTACGAGAAAATAAATACCAGGAAATGGTCATCCTGTCTCCTAAGCCTGTGTCTTCCTTAGAAGGTTAATACATCAAAAAGCACTACAAAGTTATGCGTTCAATTTTATAATGTCTAGGCTAACCCTAGGTTTAGCAGCATGATAACAGATACTGTGTGTGATTGGTACTCACGGTGAACTGGCTAGCAGATGTTGATCTTAAGATGAGGAATGAGACCTGGAGAGGTGCCCCCTCCCCCCTCCCCTCCCCCATTGAATAGTGGAGGTGGGTGTTTACTACATTTAAAAGTGTTGGCGGTAGGAGTTCAGCACCGCTTGTGTTCATTTTTGTTCCAGCATTTTTTCAAAAGAGGATTAAGCAGGGCCTCCCGTAAAGACAGAAGAGGTTAGCAGAGAGGCGATATGAAATACTATACGTCTGCTCAAATATGAATATATGCATGGTTACATGCTGTTGTACTTATGGAAATGTATGTCTCCAGCAAGCCAGCATTCATCACTCCAGAGAGGCTTGTCTTTGTTTGACTTGCATGACAGTTATCACTGCAGGGGAAAGGCTTGCAAGGGAATAACATACCCAGTGTGTTTGAGGTGAAATAATAAGCATTTTAAGGGGGCCGTCTTTGGAACTATCCAAATGACACAATGCATTCCTAACTAGACAGGGCCAATGACCTCTGACCTCAGCGTTGGCTGCAGAGCGGGGCTCAGGTTTCCTTCCAAATACAAACTCTGTGTGACAGCCTCACTAGGGCCATTAAATTACAGGGCACTGCTTCTCTTGACAAACATTTACACACACGTGCTCTTCATGTATTTTCTGAATGGGCTGTTTTTCGTGAACAAAATAATCCTCAAAATGTGGTAATTATATTCACCCTTCAATTGGACATTTAGATAACCAAATCCAAAGATAGGTAAGATTTGTTTAGTGTTTTAAAAGAAGTCTCTTATGCTCACCAAGGCTGCATTTATTTGATTACAAATGCGGAAAGAAAGAAGTAATATTGTGAAATGTTATAACAATTTTAAATAACTATGTTCTTTTTGAATATATTTTGAAAAGGCAAAGCTGAATATTCATTACTCCAATCTTCAGCGTGACATGATCCTTCAGAAATCATTCGAATTTGCTGATTTACTGCTCAAGAAATTTAAATTTATTATCAGAATATCAGTGTTGAAAACGTACTCGGTTACCTTACATAACCTCGGTTCTCTCTAGAAGAGGGAATGAGTATTGCATAAGTTTAGCTTACGCTACAGTAAAGATGAATCTTTTTAAGATTTTGAAGCCAAAAGAAGTAAGTTTAGCTTACGCTACGGGAACCCTTTGTCAATGCCGTATGCGCTAGCATCCACCCCATGAGTCCTGAATCGTTTCAGGGAACCCAGATAAGTGGGATGTTAATGTCTGGCCAGAACTGACCTCTACCTTAGACAGCAGCCTGGCCTCCAGGCCGGGAACTTCTAGGTTATCGAACCTGACAAAGGAGGATGGGGAGGAACAGCCTGCCACCACACATATGTTGTGAATGGAAATTCCCCCGGATCATGCCCACGAAGAGGCCACGCCTTTAGTGGAGTGAGCCCTGATGCCCAGAGGGCAGTGCAGACCTTTTGCCGCATAGGCGGCTGCGACCTTTTGCCGTGTAGGCGGCTGCTATTATCCACTTAGACAGGCTTTGTTTCGGGGTGGCGAGACCTTTGGTGCGCCCTCCAAACGAAACGAAAAGCTACTCAGAGCTCCTGAAAGGGGCGGATCGTGTAATGTAAAAACTCAGGGCTCTGACTGGGCAGAGGAGATTAACATCACTCTCACTATCTTATGCTGGCAGAGCCGATAGGGAAATGACCTGTGCTGTAAATGGGGTGCCAACCGCTTTGGGAAAATAACCATGTCTAGGTTTTTGAGTCATTCGGGCCAAACTCAAGACACGTTCAAAGGGGTGAGCTTTCAGGGCCTCGAGGACCAAATGCGTAGAGCTATCTGGTAGAAGGGGCTCTAGACTGCGTGATAGTGTTCAATACTGCATCCAGCAGGGCAAAGGGTATCCATTGATCAACCACTCATGCAGAGATCAGTGCTCTGGGTGGGGATGCCAGATCGAGCCACCAGCTTGAGAGAGAAGATCTGCTCTCAACAGGATTGGCCACGGGGCTGTCTGTGACAGCCGTGTTAGCTCTGGGAACCAAGTTTGGTTCTCCCGTCGCGGTGCTATCCCTGCTGAAAAATCCAGCTAAAACCAGCCAAGGCTGGTTGGCTGGTTTTGGCTGGTCTCCCAGCCTGGTTAGTTGGTTTATCAGGCTGGTTTTAGAGGGGTTTTGAACACTTTTTCAGCTGGTCAGGCTGGTCTTAGCTGGTCAAGTTGGTATACCAGGCTGGGAGACCAGCTTGACCAGCTAAGCCAGGCTGGGTGACCAACTAAAACCAGCTACTTCCAGCTTAAACCAGCTAAGACCAGCCAACCAGCCTAGGCTGGTTTTAGCTGGATTTTTCAGCAGGGATGAGGAGTTTCCCTGATTCTCTTGATCACCAGTGGTAAAAGAGATATTGGAAGCAAGGCATACAGTGGGCAGCTGGGCCAGGCTTGGGCCAGCGCATCCTCGCTCTTTGAAAATAACTGCGGGCAGTAAACGTTGTCTTGCGACAGTCGACAGTCTATATGGACCTTCATTTAGGTGACCTGGCAAATGCGCAGCCCTCAGTGAGTGCAGATGATGCTGGGAACAAACGAGGAGGCGTTCTGTCAGATTGCAGAGATTTCTGGATCTGATGCCGCCCTGGCAATTTATGAAGGACACTACCGACATGTTGTCCGAGCAGACTAGAACATGGTGGTCCTGAATGAATGGGAGGAAGCATTTAACACGTTCTCAACCACTATCATTTCCAGACAGTTTATATGAAGGAGTTTTTCCAGGTTTGACCATAGGCCAAAAACTGGTCTGCCTTTGAGGGTGGCGCCCCAACCCGAGTTGGGCGCTGTAGCAAGGTTCAGGGAAGAAGGAGGCAGGAAACGGATATCGATCAAAAATAAAACTTTATTTAAATGAAATAAACAAACAAAATACCCAAATAAAACATCACTACCGGCTAGCAGCCCCTTGCGGACGACTGCTGGCTTACCAAAATAAAATATAAAATACAAACAAAAGCAGGCCTTTTCCTCTCTCGATCATCCACTCCGTCACTCCCCTTTCATACTTCCGCTCCTCCGTGAGAGATGCGAGACTGGTGTGCTTCACATGTTTCTCGTTTTTCCAGCATCTGTTTCCAGCATACGTTTTTCCAGCATTCCAGCATCTGCCTCTGGACGTTTCACGGCGCACCCATATCCACGACTGGTCTATTTGGGGAGGGTCTCGATGCGTTTCAAGCGCGATTCGAGAACTCTAAGAAACAGGCGGAATCTCTTAGGGGTTCAATGCCTAGGAGGTACACTAGACCAACACATTCAGCTGCACAGCCGAGTTTTAGGCCATCTTCTCAACCACCACCAGCAAAAAGGCCCGCTACAGCAACAGCACCTAGGCCTAATGCTTGGGAAGCTGGGCGAGCGCACACACATCCAAAACAGCAGGTGGGGTCGGGAAAGAAAGGCCCGCCCCCAGAGAAAGGGAAATTTTTCTCCGCAGGAAGGAGGGGAAGGCCAAATTCCTAGCAGGTATTGTCAAAAGGGGTAAATGCAGAGAGATACAATATCCAGCAATGCGTGGTGAGAGAGATAGGGGTTTCCCCAGTCATGCCGGGGATCCTCGCTGCCAACCTGGGCCTGTGGCGCGCATGCGCACCGACGCCATGGGTTCTTTGCACGGTTCAGTGTGGCTATCGGCTGCAATTCCTCTCACGCCCCCCCTGTTTCGGCGGGGTAATTTCAACGACAGTATCAAGGGGAGTTTTCCCCAGTATTTAGAGAGGAAATTCGTGTTCTTCTCAGCAAAACGGCAATTCAGGTGGTCCCGCAAGGGGAAATAGAGGAAGGGTTTTACAGCCGTTATTTTCTCCTCCCAAAGAAAAGTGGGGGCATGCGCCCTATTTTGGACTTACGGCAGTTAAACAAACACCTCCGACGTTACAAGTTCAGAATGCTGACAGCACGTCATCTGCTATCCTCCCTGCGGCCCCAGGAATGGTACACATCGGTGGATTTGACCGATGCATATTTTCATGTCACAATTCATCTGGATCACAGAAAATTTCTGAGGTTCTCCTTCGAGGGGACCGCATACGAATTTCTGGTCCTGCCTTTCGGGTTGTCCGTAGCGCCGCGCACATTCACGAAGTGTGCAGAAGCGGCACTCACTCTGCTGCGTCATCAAGGCATGAGAGTATTCGCCTATTTGGATGATCTACTCCTGGCCATGGACAACAGGAAACAAGCAGTTTTACAAACGGAAGCCCTTGTGTCCCATCTACGAGCTCTGGGATTTTTAATAAATCTCAAGAAGAGCTCCCTGGTTTCGTATCAGCGGATTTTATATCACAGTTTAGAGATCAATTCGGTAAAGAACACAGCTATGCTGTCACTTCAAAGAGCTGAGAAGTTTCACAGCTGCCTAGGTCTTTTTCAACTGGGAAGGCGAGTCCGCTTTCACACAGTGTTGAGGCTTCTGGGGTTGATGGCCTCAATGATAGCAGTCGTTTGGCTGGGTCTCCTATTTATGCGCGCATTCCAGAGATGGGTGCTGAGCTCTGGTCTGAATGTCACACGACATTTAAACAGACAGGTGACGACAACGCCAAAGTGCGTTCGGGCTCTGGTTCCCTGGGGATCCCCGGGTTTGTTGACAGAGGGGATTCCCCTAGGCAGAGTGAAATGAAGAGGTTCGATAGTAGACTAATTTTAATGGATGTGAAACGCAGCAGGCAGTCGGTCAGAACTGTATAAGATGAGGCTTAGTTGAACAGACACACCAGGCAGGGTTCAAACTTCACTTATTTACTGAAGAGCTGGTTGATTTACATATGGGGTATGTAGGTGTGGTTCTATAACAAATTAAACAAAGAAATAAACATTAACATACCTATACATCATTAATAATAAACATTATTAACAGCATTCAGTCTAACAAACCCATTAAGGAAGTGCTATCAGACAGAATAATAATTCTAAACATCACCACAAGGAGGTGCTAATAGCACATAAATGCGTTTAACTAGACATTCCATATGCTCAGTATACGGCGCCGATTACCTCATGATAATGATCATCTCTAAAGTAACCGTAAAACTAATAATAACATAATGTCTCATACATAACATAAAGTAACATGCAGAATCTCCGAAATATTACTAAAGAAGAAGTAATACAGGCAGATTTATGCCAATCAGGTACCGCTCGCGCTAATGAACATCGTCTAACAGTTTCTGCATACTAACGGAAAAACTTGGAAATATAAACTTACTTGGTATGTACGCACACAGCGACTCAATGTATATGTAAACCAGCTGAATAATCGTCGAACACTACAGATTAACTAAACTGAAACTGTCAAGTATCTTAACTAATAATTATGATGCGTCTTCTCTCTCCGACTGAATCCACCTCAGCACCAATTCACCTCAGCACGAATGTCACTATGGCAACCTTGTACTCTATGATTGGTTGAAATCGTCCAGGACATTTAAAGGTATCCGGACCTTTTGTACACAGAGTCACGTCACGCATAGTAGTGACGACAGATGCGTCACTACATGGATGGGGAGCTCTATGTCAGGAGAACTCCGTGAAAGGGGAATGGCCATCAGCACAGAAGGAGCGTCATATAAATTATTTCGAGTTGCAGGCAGTGTTTCTGGCACTGAAACCAGTGTTGTAGTACTCGAGACTCGGACTCGTCTCGGACTCGGTCTCGAGACCATATTTTAATGGTCTTGGTCTTGTCATGGACTCGTGTCCATTTGGACTCGGAATTGACTCGTACTCGAACATTTTTTTTTTTAGGACTCGGAATTATTCCCGAGTCCACTCGAGTTCAATTAAAAATATTTTTCATGATTATTAATGTATATTAATAAAATATTTATTTAAATTGATTGACATGCCCAGTGATTGGTGATTTTCTAGTGCGCAACTGCGGATGACAAATTGTAATAAAATTACTTTTAACACCACCTACTATGTGGCCTTTTTACCCTAAACTGATCATATTTTTTAAACTCCAAGTAAATTCAGTAAAAAAAAAAAAAGGATTTCTCTAAGTAAATAAAAGTAAATTAGGTAATCAACCCTCACTGGTCTCGGTCTCGACTCGGACTCGACCGTCTCTGGTCTCGGACTCGACTCGGACTCGACTCTCTCTGGTCTCGTGTCGACTCGGACTCGAGTGAGGTGGTCTCGACTACAACACTGACTGAAACACTTTGTGCAGAGTCTACGCGGCAAGCATGTGTTGGTCAGGACAGACAACACGACAGTAATGTCGTACATAAACAGACAAGGGGGCACCCGCTCTCTTCCATTGCTGCAACTGACACGAACACTCCAAATATGGGCCAGTGAGCATTTAGCTTCGCTCAGGGCAGTACATGTGCCGGGCCGTCTGAATGGTGGAGCGGACTTTCTATCCAGGGGGGGACCGCAGGTCAGGGAATGGCGTTTCCACCCGAGGATAGTGGCACAGATCTGGGATCGTTTCGGCAGGGCCGAGGTCGACCTTTTTGCGTCTAGGGAAAACACACACTGTCCGCTGTTCTTTTCGATGACAGACAGCAGCGCCCCGCTTGGGGTGGACACGCTGTCTCATGTATGGCCCAAAACTTTGCTGTATGCTTTTCCGCCAGTAGAATTGATACAGCCCACTCTGGACAGAGTGCGCCAGGAGGGTCTGTCACTGATTTTAGTAGCTCCGTGCTGGCCAACGAAAACATGGTACACAGACATCATGACACTGTTGTCAGGGACCCCGTGGTGTCTCCCCCAGTGCAGGGACCTGCTGTCCCAGGCGAAAGGTCAGGTTCTACATCCTCGACCGGGACTGTGGCGTCTATGGGTCTACCCACTGAGAGGGAAAATCTAATAGCAGCAGGTCTCCCGATTAATGTTGTGGCCACAATACAGAGTGCTAGAGCACCTGCAACGAGAGGACTTTACACGTCGAGATGGCGCATATTTGAACGGTGGTGCGGACAAAGGTCATTATCACCATGTCAATGGCCGATTGCAGGAATATTGACTTTCCTACAAGAATTGTTCGAGGAAGGTCACTCGCATTCCACTCTGAAGGTGTACTTAGAGGCCATTTCGGCCTGTCACGAGGGTATTAATGGGGCTGCGCAGAGCGCACACCCACTGGCTGTTCGGTTCCTTAAAGGAGCGAGACGGCTTAAACCCGTCACGAAGACAATGGTACCATCATGGGATCTGATTATCGTTTTGGAGGCCATGTGCGGACCCCCATTTGAGCCCTTAGAATCATTAGATCTAAATATGCTGTCTTATATAACAGCCCTGTTACTGGCGCTGGCATCAGCGGAATGCGTTGGTGAGCTCCATGCACTGTCAGTACATCCGTGCATTCAGTTTGCGCTGGATGGGTCTAAAGTAGTGTTGCGTCCAAACGCAGCTTACACACCAAAAGTCATGTCAGGAGCATATGGTGCACTCTCCTTTGAGCTGCCAGCTCTATCAAATCTCTCGATTGATTCAGAGGAGGATGAGAGACTCTTTTGCGCAGGTATATTGAGCAAACGCAGGCTGTGCGTTTATCCGACCAGCTTTTTGTGTTTTGCCAATCCAGTTCGGGGAAAACCGCTGTCTAAAGAGCGTCTTTCGCATTGGACCATGGAGGCAATTTCAATTGCAAAGAAAAGTAAAGGGTTAGATCTACCACCCGGAGTGCGGGCGCATTCTACACTGGGCATGGCAAACTCATGGGCATTGTTTAGAGGGGTGTCAGTAGACGACATTTGTGCGGCAGCCAGTTGGGCATCCCCGCACACGTTTGTTCGGTTCTACCGACTAGATGTCACTGCTTTAACAGTGGCTTGGTCCGTGCTTACTACACTTCAGACCAAGGGCTGTCACTCTCTTGAAAGGGGAGGATTATGTGGCGGTTGTGGTTCCTTACGTTTAGTTCAGCGACTTTGCGGGGCGTGAATACAGGTCCCATAGTATTGTGTTGTACTGAGTTGACCAACTGAATGGGAACGGTGAGTTATGCATATGCTACTGTTCCCAGAAGGAGGGAAACGAGGTACAACACCTCTGGGCCCCACGCAGTCGGGTGCCCGGTGAAGAGCTGGACTGAACAAGGGGTATGATGCATACGACCGCATTTATATGCTGTGGGCAGGTAGTCCGCCCACGTCGGCATGCGTCATTGGCCTTTCAGACGTTAATATAGGTGTCTTCAGCAGGTGGCGCTAGAGCGTGATATCCCATAGTATTGTGTTGTACCTTGTTTCCCTCCTTCTGGGAACAGTAGTTGTATGCATATCTCAACGTTACAAACCTGTAAGACTTTCGTTCATCTTTAAGATCTTTTTGATGAAATCTGAGAGCTTTATATCCCTACATTGACTGCTACCGCTATGCAACTACCACTTCAATGCTTCAAAAAGTTATCGTAAATCTAATTCATATCCCCCTCGTTGAAGCCAATACCTAATTGCCTAATCCTAACCCCACCCCCACAACTAATCCTAAACCTACCTATACTAGGGACTTTATCTGGAGTGCAGGAACTGTGACTGACTGAATGTGTAATGTAGCACAATATTACAATTGTGGAGACATTTTAATCATTCACAATCTAATATCATGATATCATACATCCCGTTGGTTTAGAGATAGTTTTTTTTTTTTTCTGTTGTGAACAAGTGGTGTTAAAAGTCTTCTTTTTTTCAACAGGGCTTTCATGAACGTGAAGGAGCTGAAAGAGGTTTTGAATTTGGATGGATCCACACACTTGAACATATTCTTTGCTAACTCGTCCGATGAAGATGTGGCTGGTGTGGGCACTTGGCCCTGGGATAAAGAAGCTTTAACACATTTGGGTAAATAAATACATTGACCACAAAAAATAGATTACAGTTGGATGTATTTTTGTGTACAACATATATTTAGCAGTTTTTAAGCATTTGAAAGTGCCCCTATTACAGTACGCTATATGAAAGGTTTCTTATTTTGTTTTGGAGGACTCATGCAAAAGGATTACAAAAATGCATCCAAGGTCAAAAAAACACTTTAATTTTCACGTAATATACATTGCACATCACTTCTCAAAGAGTTACATTTTTATTTATTTATTTATTTTTATTTTATGGTCAAAGATTTAGTCTCTCTAAACCCCTCCTTTCTGCGAGCCTACTCTGCTTAGGGCTGTCGCGGTTATGGAATTTCCCTTGCGGTAATGTTGAGTGGCTCAATAGCGCGATATGCGATATAGATACAGTCGGCAACGCGTCATAGTTGGGGGGGCGTGGTCGGTGTGGGGGAAAGCAGCGCGACCATCCTATGTATTTGAATGACAAAAATGTCATATTGCGAGTCATTTATGCCTGCCGACCGGCAACGGTACATTGCAAAATTAACTGTAATAGGTTATGACTGCCCTTATTTAATTAAAAACTGGGTCAATGACCCAACAAATGGCCGGAGGTGTCGTTTCCAGACTATTATATCTGGTTGAATCTTCAGGTAAGACATCGCGGAAGCTACCGGCAACACAAGCCTGTAACTCAATCAACTTGCGTATTTTTACTATAAGTCCATAAAACCATGTCACTTACCAATTGTACGTATGCTTCACGCCAAACTATTAATCCTTTTGTAAAACGGTGATCATTAGTAGTCGCTACGAAGTTGCAGAGGGACTTTGCTGACAGTTATCCGAATTCTCACAGACTGTCTGATAACCTTCAGCTGATAACGCTAATAACATCCCTTATGAAAAACAACTAAAGGAATCTTGTAGTATTTAGGACAAAATATTATAGTAACGTTAATCCTATAGGAATACTATAGTATTTTGGGACATAGCCTAGAAGTATATTAATGAACATCACAGAAGTATTATACACTACTATAGAATACTAATAGCCATAGGATTACTATAGTTCTTTTTCGTAAGGGATGTAACGTCAGACAAATCTGGCCCACTGCCTAATACGAGTTAAACATCTATATCACACGGACCTCTACTCACACAAATCTAATAAGATATGATTCATTTTGCCATTTTGTCCTCCTATCCGGTTCTGTATGTATGTAAGAAAGGCTGTAGAACTTCAATTTATAATTTGTTTGTTTATTTGTGGTACAGAAAACGACACCGCAACTCTTCGGCATGATTGTCCCATGTATTTCAATGAGCGCCAAGGCAATGTTTTCCCCCACGGGCTAAATTCACACCACGTGACGGGGCGTTCCCGGGGGCGTTCCCAGACCAACCGACTGTATCTATTACCGCCAATTATTTATTTATTTATTTAATTTAAAGGCCTATGTATTTGTTGCTATATAAATAAAGTTTACGATGTGGACAAAAACGAGGACATTTTCAGTAACCAATACCGAAACTAAACAGCGTCTACAGTTAGTACATGCGCATTGAAAGACTTTCACTTAGCGCGCATATTGTTATGACAACGGACTTTGAGCGAGTCATTGAACCGTTCATTCAACGAACACGTCTAAAAAAAGCTGATTCATTAAAAGAGATGTAAAGAAACAAGATGTTAATTATTTCAACTTGTCAAGGCTCAGCTGAGCAGCAATGCGTCGCATGGGCAACGCTGAAGCTGATGCTTCACTTATTAGAGACCAATATATCATTCAATGCGTGACTCACTGATTTTATTTCCCCGTGGTTTCCTTATGCTGTGGGATGCTTACCAGCGCTGCTGCTGACGCGCATTTATGGGAAAATACCCGCGAAGAGAACGTTAAAATGATGATGCGACAAATATTTCGCTTCCCTTTGACACGACAAGCTTTTCACGACTTCAAAGACAGACGCAGGTAATCGCACGCGCTCTGCCGATCATTCACTGTCTGTGTGAAGCCTGTAGGCTACACATCACCATGATTAACAGTCTTGTTATCGTTATGAACTTGTTTAACATTCAATACACATGCATTAAGTTCAAAACAAGAAGGGTATAGCCTTATAAAAAAAAAAAATAAAAAAAACGTGAATATCGCGGTTGCTGCGGTTACGTGCAGTCCTCTGCGGTTGACTTGTCTGAAGCGCGGTACCGCAATATTGCGGTTACCGCGACAGCCCTAACTCTGCTCTTGTGATTTTTTTTTTTTATGCATTAAACAACATATATAGAACAATACAACAAACAATATAAAGGCAGGGGAATAAAGAAAAGGAAAACAAGTCATAATAAAGAGAAAATAAATAAATAAATAAATAATAATAATAATAATAATAATAAATAAATAAAATTTACACTCAAAAACCCAGTCTTGTGATTAGGCTTACAACGTGTGTCGGAAACTAAATGCCTATTATCATATCTCAGCTCTGGAGGCTTCCTCAGCGCTTGAAACACAGTGATATGAACAGTAATGATGGCATAGTTTTTTTTTCTGTATCAAGCACAAATCCGCTTTTTAAACTTGTTTTATTTCTTTCAATATTTTAACTTTATGCACATTGCATCGAGCAAAAATTAAATTAAATGCAACAGTCTCAGACTAGAATAAAATTGTTGAACATTTAAACCTATTTTCTGCACATTCCACCATATTTTAATGAAATAAAGACAGCCCTTATTCTGTTAATATAAATTTCTACATATTGCAGCATATAAAATAAATATGTTTTGTAAAATCCTTCATTTGAATAGATGTAAAAATACAGCAACAAAATCATGAAAGTCGCTCCTGACTATATTACAAATTATTAACACACGTCTTTTAACAGTAAAGTGCAGAGAGGAGCAAAAATTAGTTGATCAAAACAGAAAATGCTGTTGCATGCCGTATTTTGGCTTCAAGTTTTTTTCTGTTTTTTTTTTTTTTTTTTTCCCTAACGGAGTTAAACTGGTTCTATGTCCCATCAGCATGTAGCCGCAGCGGTCATGTCAGATCGGGGGTTCAGGATTTTTTTCAGTAAGTTTCACATTCCTGTACCGGCTTGCTGCTTTAGTTAACTGTGTGAGGTTGTCTCGTGACATGCTTGCTCAGATTTGAGGTAGAATTTTGAAATTCTCCAACGGGGGTCCTGTTTCCAGATCAGGATGATCTCTGCATAGTACGCAAGTCTCTCTCTCGCTCTCGTCGTGCGCGCGATACGAAGTTTGGACTTTGGAACACAGTCGCGCATGCGCGCTCGCTCTAGATTCCGGGAGATTTTAACCAATTTGCGGTATAACTAGTCAATCACAAATGTGGCTCAACGGTTATATTTATAAATAGTTATCTTTCAGGCATTTGACCGACGGGATTGACACTTCAGCGCGAGAAATCGGGGGTGTGTCGTGTGAGCGTGTGTGAGAGTTGGCAGCTCGGCTGCTCTCTCCCGCGCTCTCGTCTCTCACTGATGTCGCGGCGCTCATCATTTTTATTCACGCACGACTCATGTCACGCGAGACGGTCTGACTAAACAAAATCACGGTTAACTAACGCAGTAACGCATGCTGTTTACGGGGAAGTAACGGTAATCTAATTACTGTTTTTACAATTGTAATCCCTTACTTTACTCGTTACAAGAAAATAGTAATTGGATTACAGTAACGCGTTACTTCTAACGCGTTACTGCCCTTCAGTATAACATGAAGGGAGACTGGAATTGCTGGTGACTCATTTTGGCAGTTCAGAATTGATTCGTTCTTTTAGGAGACAATAATTTTGTTTGTCGTGCACTTTGCAGATATTATACATTCAAAAATAGCTATATTACACAGTGCATAGGTAATATGCGAAAAAGCATAGGGGCACTTTAAAGAGCAGTGATCAAAAAAGATCGACAAAAGATTTCCGAGCTATGGCACAATGGTTGCACACACGTGATGACATAAAAAGCTGCAGCGTTCCCACAGAGAAGCAGGTTTGAGTCTGAATTTTTATTTTCTGTCAACGTTTATTGTCATCAGAAAACATTCCAAAAATCAGGTACCAAATAAGATGATGTTTATGATACCTATTTCTCTGTCTGTTTTGAGGTGGAATTGTATTAAACCCTTCATTTTATGGTACGTTTGGCCACACTCACACCATGATCCATGAGATTGGGCACAGCCTCGGACTGTACCATGTCTTCAGAGGAATCTCAGAGGTGGAGTCCTGTAACGATGCCTGCTTGGAGACTGAGCCCTCTCTTGAGACTGGAGATCTGTGTGCAGATACCAATCCCACACCCAAGTACAAGTACTGCAGAGATCCTGAGCCAGGAAATGATACCTGTGGCAGACGTCATTTCAAAAACACCCCTTTCAACAATTACATGAGCTATGCTGGTAAGACAAATATATCAATGCAAGTGTTTTTTGCTAGTTTCAGCTTGACACAGTTATCATTTTCACGTCCTGCGCCACGTTGTTTAAATAGCAAATACGCAAACTAGATAAATATTATAATAAAAACCATTACAATGTAAAAGATGAATATTATGTACATAAAGATTTGGTGGAATCCTTGTCCTGTAGATGGTCTGCTTGCACGGTTTAAAGGTCCCCTGACATGGGGTTATTTTATCATTTTATAATGTTTCCTGGGTTGCCCTTATAATGTTAGTATGTTTTTTAGATCAAAAATAGTCTCAATTTAGAAATAAAAGGCATATTCCTGGCCTTTGAACGCTCTGTTTGAAGGGCATGTCTGCTTTGGGATTCAGTGTAACCGCCACTGCTGTGATTGGCTGACATGCGTGCATATGAAATAGATACATTACATGTGAAACTCTCTCAAATACTTTTACTACAGCTATTATACGTTTTTACTATTACAGCTATCGAGATTACCGAATCGTGAGAAGTTTTTGAAGTATTTAGATTCCCATCACATAAAATGTTGGTGTGATGAGCATTGACCAAGCAGATGACAGTCTGTTGATCACGAGAATGAAGATCTTATCATGGCAACACAGTTTTTGCACTTTCTCTAATGCTTTCACCAATGCAAACATGACAATGCACATACAGTAAGAGCTTTGTTGTGCAGTGTAACTTGCGTCATTGATTTCAGAACGAGTTGTCCAGATAAACTCACGCTGTGTGGAAAGATTGTTCTTTGATCGCTTTCTGTGTAATTTGTATAATTTAAATGTAATTATATTCATCCTACTAAAAGAAACGATGTAAAGTTGATATTTTAGTCACTGGCTTGACTTACTGATGCATAAACATTATCGAACGATTTTGAGAGAAAGATTAACTTACCTGTCTGAACTTGAACAATTAGGCTGCACATCAGAAATGGTTGCTTGGTAGCTCAATCGATTTATTTTCAGACGTTCATCGAGTTGAGGAAACAGTCGTCTGTGAAATGTTTGGACCATACAAAACTTTGGGAGTTGAGTCGGCGCATTTCCAGAGAAAATAAAATTAACCCATTGTTTCTTCAGAGGCTTGGATGAAGGGACTAAAAAATACTTTTTTTTTTCATATGTAAATCAGAACACTGATAAACTGTCATGCTTCTCTTGTTTGCAAGCCATGATATCTCTTGAGGAAACAGTCAAACCTCAAAGCTATTTCTCTGGGAAAAACTAAAATCGCGCCTGCGTGTTCGTACTTCCTGTTCCTAGCTCTTTTCTCATGGTCCAGCCAAATTCTCAGGGGTGGGCTAGGCAGAGAAAGGGAAGGTAACCTGTCCCCCGTATGACGTCATACGGGGGAGATTCAAGATCATCATGTCTGAGCTGCAGAGAAGAGAAAGATAGTCAAAGCTCGGTTTACACCGATTGTCTAGACATGAGGCGACCAAAGACAGGCTAGGGGAACTAATATTAATGATAAAAAAACTCAGAAAATGAAAATTTTATGTCAGGGGACCTTTAACCTCTCGCACAAGCAGATCCGTTTACTCTCTGGAGAAGCGCTCAGTCTTTCCGCTTGCAAATTCCGCCATGCAAATAGCGAATCCGCCATGGCGCGAGTGCAACTGGCTTTTAAAGGGAATGGGAAATTACACTCTGATTGGCTTTTTGCACATTATGCCCAAAACACACTCATTACTCATTAAAAAAAATAGAGATAACCCTTTAAGACCATGGTCGCCCATTTGTGAAATGGATTTAAAATTTGTGTAATGTCTGTGATTTCTTTGTTTTGTTCCCATAAAGATGATGACTGCACAGATTCCTTCACGCTGAACCAAGTTGCTCGGATGCACTGTTACTTAGATCTGATCTACCAGTCTTGGAGACCTGGCAGTAAACCAGCTCCTGTTCCTCTACCTCCTCGAGTAACAGCGCAGGACCAAGACTCTCTTACCCTGGAATGGTTCCCTGCCCTCACTGGCCATTACTTTGACAGGTGAAAAGAACTATTAAACAAGTATTAAAATGTCAATACATAATTTTCCCCATAATGAAAAAAATATAATTTCTTAAAATGAAACCCAAGAAGTAACTTTTTTTCTAGGAACATATTGAGAAGTTATTATGAATGTATTGAAAAAAAAAATCCTACAAAAAAATCTAGGAAAAGATTTGTTTTTACAACATTTAGCCTAATTCATTTTTTTATTAGCCTAATTTTTAATATGAATGTGTATTTCTATAAAATCACAAAAAAAGTTTTAAACTGTATATAAAATGTCCCAACAAAAACATTCTCATATAAATCTCAAAGAAAATAAAAGAAATAAAAATCTATAACATTTAGTTATATTGACCACTTTGAAAATCAGCACTCTATGAAAGTTAAGCACCTCCTTCTGTGTACATTCAAGGGTTAAAAAAAAAAAAAAAAATCCACGCCCTGTACAATAAAAAGTGCCTAATATTAAACAAATGATAATCACTGTAGAGAGGAGAGACCTGATACAAAATAATGCACACTGAAATGAGATGTTTTGAATGTCTCCAAGACTTGTTTCAGTAGTTCATTTTAAGTTTCATTAGGTTTTATTAGTTCTTTCCAGAAATTAATATATTGTGTAAGTTCCCCAATAAAAATTGTTAGAGAGATGCTAAACATGTCAAGGTCAATCATGCCAATAACGGTTAAAGTTTATGTAGTGCAGTAATGTACTGTATGTGCCATCAATAGATTGAATTTTTAGTGGGCTGCTGGAGAGTTTCGAGTCATGTAACAATTTCTCTCCCATGACCATAGCATTTCTTTCAACAGTTTTATTGATTTTTAGGGTGTGGTTACACTTGCTATGTTTGGTTCAATTAAAACTAACTTTGGTGTGATTGCTCTGTGTGACGCTGTGCGGAGAAACAGAGCTGAGGCTGGATCCAAATGCAGTGTAGCTTTAATCAGAAACTTGAAACAGGAAACAAGACAAGAAGCAAGACTAGCAAGAATACAAAAACACCAACGTTCACATACATAAATTCAACAACCAACCAAGACAGGGCAGAAACACAGGGCTTAAATAATCAAACGAGCTAGACAAGATAACAAGGGGGCGTGAGAAATGAGAAACACCTGGGATAAATAATAGACGGGCAATAACTAATAACGAAAACACACACAATCACTTCGTGACATAGCCTCCCCCCTATGGGCGGCTCCCGACGCCCATACAAACAAAAAAAAGTTCAGGAGGGCGGTGAAGCAGAGACAGTCTTGGGGGAGGGACGGAGGGCCAGGCCCGTGCAGGGGAACAGGACCAGGAGGTAGCCAAGGCGGGCCTGGGCCGCAGAGCATGGGCATACCAGACTGGGCCGGAGACCAAGGCGGAGCAGGACGAGGCGGAGGCCAGGGCGGAGCAGGACGAGGCAGAGGCCAGGGCGGAGCAGGACGTGGCAGAGGCCAGGGCGGAGCAGGACGTGGCAGAGGCCAGAGCGGAGCAGGACGAGGCAGAGGCCAGGGCGGAGCAGGACGAGGCAGAGGCCAGGGCGGAGCAGGACGAGGCAGAGGCCAGGGCGGAGCAGGACGAGGCAGAGTAGACTCAAACAGAGACGAGGGCGGAGCAGACACAGGCAAGGTCCATGACAGCCTCGCCTCCATGGCCCTCACAGACTCAGAGGTCCATGTCAGGATCACCTCCATGGCCCCCACAGAGTACCTACTGCCCCCCCCCCCAAAAATACTTGGGGAAATTCACGGGAGGAGCCTCTGGGTGGTGAACGGGTACAGGAAAGGCCTCCCGGAGCTTGAAGGGTGCAGGCAGAGCGAGGCGCAGAGGCGGGGCCGGCAGGGCGAGGCGCAGAGGCGGGGCCGGCAGAGCGAGGCACAGAGGCGGGGCCGGCAGAGCGAGGCGCAGAGGCGGGGCCGGTAGAGCGAGGCGCAGAGGCGGGGCCGGCAGAGCGAGGCGCAGAGGCGGGGCCGGCAGAGCGAGGAGTCTGGGCACGCTCACCGGGGCCTGGCGAACCAAACGAGTCCTCCTTCTCCTCCTCCTGCGGCGGCGCGTCACAGGGCTAGACACACTCGCTGGGCTGGACAACTCACTCACTTGAACTGGAGATGCAGCGCTCACTTGAAGAGGAGATGCAGCGCTCACTTGAAGAGGAGATTCAGCGCTCACTTGAAGAGGAGATTCAGCGCTCACTTGAAGAGGAGATTCAGCGCTCACTTGAAGAGGAGATTCAGCGCTCACTTGAAGAGGAGATTCAGCGCTCACTTGAAGAGGAGATTCAGCGCTCACTTGAAGAGGAGATTCAGCGCTCACTTGAAGAGGAGATTCAGCGCTCACTTGAAGAGGAGATTCAGCGCTCACTTGAAGAGGAGATTCAGCGCTCACTTGAAGAGGAGATTCAGCGCTCACTTGAACTGAAGATTCACTCACTTGAACAGGAGACTCGCTCACTTGAACTGAAGATTCGGCACTCACTTGAACTGAAGACTCACTCACTTCAACAGGAGACTCGCTCACTTGAACTGAAGATTCACTCACTTCACCAGGAGACTCGCCCACTTGAACTGAAGATTCACTCACTTGAACAGGAGACTCGCTCACTTGAACTGAAGATTCGGCACTCACTTGAACTAAAGACTCAGCCCTCACTTGAACTGGAGATTCATCCACTTGAACAGGCGATTCCCTCGCGGGGCTCACGTGAATCGCGAGTTCGGCAGGGCTGACGTGAAGCGCGGGCTCGGCTGGGCTGACGTGAGTCGCGGGCTCGTCAATGCGCACCTGAAGCGCGGGCTTGTCGTGACTGACGTGAACCAGCGGTGAAGACGACGAGGGCTTCGCGGGTAAAGTACACTCGGCAGGTGTCGAGTAGAATAAGCGGGCAGTAGTGAAGAGGTCCTGCAAGGAACAAGCCCGAGCGACATACCCGTCAAGAGTCCAGTTGGCAAGGTCCCGCGGCATCCATCGAGCGATCTCATAATCCAGCCCATTCAGAAACAGGCCCATGAGCTGGATATCATCTAGCGCTCCCACACTGCAAATGGACAGGAACTCCTTCGCGTACCTTTGGACAGACCGGCCCTCTTGCAAGACTGACGACAGGTATTCTGTCATAGCCCGGTTGCTGACGACTGCTGGACCCATATTGAGGTTGGTTGTTCTGTGACGCTATGTGGAGAAACAGAGCTGAGGCTGGATCCAAATGCAGTGTAGCTTTAATCAGAAACTTGAAACAGGAAACAAGACAAGAAGCAAGACTAGCAAGAATACAAAAACACCAACGTTCACATACATAAATTCAACAACCAACCAAGACAGGGCAGAAACACAGGGCTTAAATAATCAAACGAGCTAGACAAGATAACAAGGGGGCGTGAGAAATGAGAAACACCTGGGATAAATAATAGACGGGCAATAATAACGAAAACACACACAATCACTTCGTGACACTCTGTTAGTCTGGCTCATTTTAATAAGTGTGAATGCAGCCATCCGAACCCTGGTGCGCACACCAAAGAAGTGGACCGAGACCACTGAAAAGATGGGTTTCGATTGAAATATGAATGCAAAGACATGTAAACAAACCAAAAACATGACATGGTGTCACAACAAGTGACCCGAAAATGACACAATGCTCATGAATACATCACAGTTCGGTACAGGCATCAGAACCGCATCTCCTTGCAGCAGATCTTTATTTGTGTGTGTGACAGAGAGAATCCTGCCACTGTTTTGGCTCCTTAACACATTTTATGAGCTCTTCAGGAGTTGTCAGTTCCATCATACACAGTTGTGGTTAGAATTATTGGAACCCCTGGTAAATTCTAGGGGTGCCAATAATTGTGGCCAAGTCAAGGTGTTTTGGAGGAAAAAAAAATCATTTAATTTTTCATAATGTGATTTCACCCCCACTTTTAATTATTTTACTACAATGATGGGTAACACTTTAGAATACGGTTCCTTCGTTAATGAATAACTACACAAGAACTAATGAGTAACACAATATTAACAATCTAGTAACTATTATTAACTAACAAGAAACTCTGATTAACGAACTAGTAAGTAATAGCGCACAGACGAAAGTGGTAGTTCACTATTAAGTAATCAATAACTACTATTTTTTTAATACTTCCCAGAGAACTACTGAAAAAGTTTATTAACAATCTAGTAACTACTATTAACTAAAATAATTCTTATTAACGAATTAGTAAGTAATAGCTCACAGATGAAAGTGTTACTAGATACTTCTGTGGGAGTTACTAATTATTTGGATTCATATTATAAAGTGAAGATCATTGGAACTAACTAGTAATTACTCAAGTGTTACTAAAGACATTTTTTAAAAGTATACTAAAGTTCACCAAAAATCTCAAACGGTTGCACAAATCATGTAGTAACACTTGAGTAATTACTAGTTAGTTCCAATGATCTTCACTTTATAATACGGATCCAAATAATTAGTAATTCCCACAGAAGTATCTATTAACACTTTCATCTGTGAGCTATTACTTACTAATTATTTGGATCCGTATTATAAAGTGAAGATCATTGGAACTAACTAGTAATTACTCAAGTGTTACTACATGATCTAGTCATGATTTGTGCAACCGTTTGAGATTTTTGGTGAACTTTAGTATACTTTTAGAAAATGTCTTTAGTAACACTTGAGTAATTAGTTAGTTCCAATGATCTTCACTTTATAATACGGATCCAAATAATTAGTAATTCCCACAGAAGTATCTAGTAACACTTTCATCTGTGAGCTATTACTTACTAATTCGTTAATAAGAATTTATTTTAGTTAATAGTAGTTACTAGATTCTTAATAAACTTTTTCAGTAGTTCTCTGGGAAGTATTAAAAAAAATAGTAGTTATTGATTACTTAATAGTGAACTACCACTTTCTTCTGTGCGCTATTACTTACTAGTTCGTTAATCAGAGTTTCTTGTTAGTTAATAATAGTTACTAGATTGTTAATATTGTGTTACTCATTAGTTCTTGTGTAGTTATTCATTAACGAAGGAACCGTATTCTAAAGTGTTACCCAATGATGTTTTTGCGAATATCCTTTTATCTTTTCTTGTTTTTTTGCGAAGGGATAAAAATCCAGGTTTATTTTTATAGCCATCTTTGATCATATTTACCTGGGGTACCTATAATTCCGACCAAAACTGTCCTATTATATGTACACACATACAACGAGCGCATTTAGCCCAGCACACAGCATTGTTTTGGATGTTCCTGTCGCAAAATGCATGTCTTTTTATTTTACTTTATGTTCGGTGACAGTGTGAATGCTAAGCAAACTAGGGCTACATGTGTTATTTTCTTTTTTTGGTCAAGAACAGAAGAACAAAGAGAACCAAACAACAAGTGTGAACACACCATTAAAGGCATCAAGAGGTTATAAAAAAGTTGTGGTGTTGCTGTGTCTAAGTTGCTACTTTGGCTCTCTGTTGATTTCCTAGAGAAGTGGGATCAGTTTGTGACAGATGTACTGAAGTTGGGGTGCTCCTTCAATATGCCTCGAACTCATCCTCTCCCAGACCCTGCGCCCCCTCTGGCCACTGGAGCCCCCGTGAAGCCGAAGGTAAGACTCAGTAACTCTACTGAATCTTTAGACTCAGGGCTCTGATACAGTCCGACCATTTTGCTCGCATACGCCCCTAAAAATCGATACGTACGAATAAATGTGCTTACAAAGTGCAAGTAACTACAACCTACCATAATCGAAAACGAGACGATAATTAAATAAAAACTAGTTTTGAATGACAAAAGCTATGACGAAAATCTATTGAACATTTTCGTCAACGAATAAAAACTAGACAAAAATGTTAGATACTTACTGACGATTTGGGAAGCGATCCAGTCAGAACTTGTGTCCTACGTTAGATGCGCACATTTGTACTGTAACGTGCTGATCTACCCAGCGGCACACGGGTTGACATGCACTGCATCTCATAAAACGTTAAAAAAATGTAAACGTCTGGGAGACCCAAACCGTGCAGCCGAGCACATAGACACACAGCGCGCGAGGACTGAACTGAGCTCTCTTTCATGTCTGAATGGACTAAATACACTATTAAATACAACATTATGTCGAAATGTGCGTTTTGGAGAGTTTTCAGGTAAACTATGTTGGTTATGTCTTAAACAGTTTAATGTATTGGATGTACATCAGTGCAATTTGATCCGCATGTCATTGGACATGATCAGATGATCATGATCCGTGGGTAATAAACTTAATGCAGTCTGTCATCAAGCAACAAAAGAAAAAGATAATAACATTCACTGCTCGTTAATAGCTATAATAAGGATTCATTATATTTAATTCATACAAATAAATATGTCTACTGCTTAAAAGAATAAAGAATGATTTATGCAAGTTGTTGTATCATTTATACATGCAAGAATGCATGCATCATTCATTTAAAATAAAGCTACTTTAGTAAAAGTTGTTTTATTTAATACATTTAAAGACATTAATCGCAGTATAGTTAAATCTGTATCTACATGTATATTGCTTGTTCAAACTTTAAAATCTTTCATATTAACTGTTTAATAGATGTTTTCTCCAGGAGTATTAATGGGTTTGGAAATTTTAGAGAAATTCTAAATTAATGCACTACAGTTGAACTAAAACCATTATATTTTAGTCATCTGAAATGTTTTAGTTTTAGTTGACAAAATACAATAAGAGTTTAGTTGACTAAATCTATAGTAGATACTAATACTATACTAATACATTCATTTGAACTAGTTTCTCCTTCATGTTGTGGAAAGAGCCTCCACTGCAGATGTCCACTGCACAGGTGTGTCAATGTGCTCCTAGCCTCCTCCTGAGAGCAACACGTTCCCCTTGTTCTGTTTTATGAAGTGATTTTAAAGTGTGATTTATACTTCTGCATCAAATCGACGGCTTCACACCATAGTTGAACAAAGAGAAGGAGCACACGCGTAGTGTTTATATGTAATAAATTGTTTGTTAAACTTTCACTGCGCTCCAAAATGTATTTGTGTGCTCCTACATTTTTTTCTTTTAGGAGCACATGTGCTCCTTGGGAAAAACCTTAGCGTAGAACCCTTAGACTAAAATATTATCCAAAAGCCTTACAACAGATGCCTTCTTGGTTTGACTGATATGCATTTTGAAATAAGACTTTTAAAAAGCAGAAAACTTACAAAAAACTTCTTGACCAGTCCAGGAAGATAAAAGGTAATAATAGGATTTTAGTGGTTAAATTTAATATGACATTATGCCATTCACATTGCATATGTTGAGACTTACAGACAATTTAATGGATTTGTTAGTGGCCTACTTGAATTATTTTAGGAGGATTCCTGTTTGGATTTCAGCTGACTACTTTGGCAAAATGAAAGGAACCTGTTTCTATTGACACTTGGAAATTGTGTTTAATTGGTGAGTGCCGTTCAGAGCCATTAATGCTGCAGTTTTATTGAGTGGCATAAATGATTAAAGCATTGCACCCAATGCATAATGCCAAGTGAGGCCAATATTGGATGGAACAGCAAAGTAATCTATGAGGAGAAGAACTAAAAAGTGTGGAAAAAATTAGTCATAGGGGTTGTCATAAATTTTGATTTTCTCATGTGTTTATTTTAAGGCTAGAAAAATGTGGACATATGGAAGAATTGGTCCATAGAGCTTTGTGCACATAAATGAATGTTTTTTTACCACAGGGAATGAGTCATGTTTTCCTGTGCTGTATCAATGATCTTGCCCTCGTAGTTCAACCTTTGATCCGGTATCACATAACGAAGCCAAACTGCCATATTCAGTCTATTATTATCGGAATTCTGAGGATTCTTTTTTTCTTTGGTTGTTATTTTATTATAAGTATGAAATATCTGTATAACTTACCTAAGCAATCAGGAAAAGCTCTAGGGCCTAACAGCCATGACATATGCCCACTATTTTAGTGGAAACCGCAAAAGCTCTTGAAAAAGTGAATTGGTCTTGACATTGAAATGTTGAAAACAACTTCAGAGACCTACATTCCAGAGGGTGGCTGTTTTTCTGTTTAATTACTTAATCACTTTATTTAGGTTGCTTTTAAAAATGGGTGAGTCAGACTTGTGGCGTGTACGGCCATAAGTGCATGCTTGTATACCTCAAAGCCAAGTTGGCCTAGTAGTGGCTACACAGTCAGCTGAGAAGGCATGCCCAGGCTTGCCATGGCCACATCGCTTTAACTATGCTTTGCACTTGGATGGATTTCCTGATGTACTCTATTGCCCTTGCCATCCTTCCACTGTTTACAATCGGATAAAAAACCTGACTTTGACGTCCTGCAGCTGGCTCGAACCTCTGCCCATATACCACCCTCAGAAAATCACTTGCCTGCATTACACACCTCATCTAATCCATGCCCCCTGTCCTCAATCATCTAGGTTAAAAAAGCCATTTTCCTCTGTTCAAGTGTCCTTAGTTGACTTTCTGGAAACAACCATTATGGCAGGGTTGCCCTTATTGTGTTGCTTGAATTCAAGAAAAGAACAACATTGGCACAATAAATAGATGGATGAGTGCTGTGCTAAGTCAGCTCGATTTGCTACGTAAATTACTCTGTGGTTTCTAGTGCTCATGAGAAGGCTCATGAGTTGACTGAAAACATGAAGAAGACGAGAATGAAAGTGAGGCACAAAACCAAGGAATGCTAGGAATTACTTGTTTCTCTTTCCCACTCTTCCCTCAATGCTTCATTTGTCTCCATTGCTAAGATACTGATTATGTCAGTAAGCTTTAATGATCGGCAAATTTTTCCAGTATGTCTAATATCAATAATCTTCAAGTGGATTTTTTTTTTTTTTTTTCAGATGATGCAAATGTTTGGTTTGCTTGATGTGAGTTAATGCAAGGCTTGTGCTTATAACTTATTGGTTTGTTTTGGAAAGTCTAGTTCTGCTTGATGGCTTGCACTATTTCTAGCTTTGTCCTTTATCCCATTTCCATCTAATATTTCTTCTAATATACCCTTGATCAGCAGCTGAGGTACACGGGGGACCTATGTGGGAGACATTTTGCAAAAATGTGTGCATTTGATACCATGAAAATGCATCTAGTTTCAGAACATTCCAGTTTGTTTTGGCCATCTAACTGAGCAACAAATATTCACCTTAGAAAAATGGGGATATCAGAGTCAGACGTGTGAGGGAGGTTACTTAGATGCTTGGCCGAGGTCAACCAAATAAACATTTACAAAACTTTTGCCCAACTATTTTTCCATTTGTCATGTAACTTGTAGTCAGACTACAAATGTTGCTTGACTGATGTCAACCAAAATAAACACTAAGGAAGCTTTTTCCTCTCCTTTTTTCCCATTCATCATGCAACCAGTAAAAATTCTAAAAGCAACATTGGCCCCAAAATGGGGCACATAATCCACTCTTAAAAATCTATAATTGTCATGAAATTAAATACAATTATTAAAATATCAACGTGAAATCAAAAAACAAAAGTAAAAAAATGGTTGTAGTTTTGTAATTTAATTGTGTTTTTATAAATTTTTCTAATCACAAGATGCACAATGATAAATATTACACAGAAACAGGGAATGGTTAAGCTGATTAACTTGTTATTTACTTAGTTATTTAGGTTTAGTTAATTAAACAATAAAAGTAAACTAATACAAATAAATAAATAATAAAAACTAGATGTGCTATTCAAATTTTGGGTAAAAAAGCATTTGGAAACTTTCTGGATGTGGTTATGTTATAGCCTTATGCTTTATATAACATGTGAACTTCAGAAGAACTAACTTCACTAAACTCCACTAAAATCAATGTAACACCAGTTGGTCAAAAAGGATCCGGAAAGTCTAACATAATTTTTGGTTTACTATTTTCATTTCCAATGCAACAAAATACTTTTTGAGTTTATGTGCTGTTCGGATATTACACACTGCATAAAAGTTATTGAAAGTTACTAAAAGTTATTTTTTGCATCTTTTTAGTGGTGTTTAAAAAATCCATGGCTACATCTGAAAGCTTAAAAATGCTCCATTCAGATAATGCATAAAGGCACATCTGAATCCAATGTTAGCTAAATCCAATCTGAATCCAATGTTAACTTCCCGATATCTTCATTTGATACATTTTTGAAAACAGCATGTATCCTCTGCCTTTGATATCCCACAATCCTGTGCGTTCCATTCTGTGACAGTTGAACTAGAAAAATAAAGCTGTGTTCTTTTTTTTTACCAATGTTTTCCACTTTTGATGTCATTTCTAGCGAGTAAGTGCTATTGTAGTAATTAAAGCTGCAGTACATAGCTTTTTGGGGGGTTAAAAATGATCCAAAATACATATTTGAGAAAATACATAACTAGCTAGTGTTCAAAACTATCTGCTTGCCCTAACGCGATTCAGACACGGCACCAGACACAAATTCATGGATGGGCGATACATTTTTTCGGTTGGGGGGGGGGGGGGGCATGTTCTGAGATAAACCTAATTCCCTAATTGCATAATAACATTAAATGATATGACCGATTATGAATTGAATATGTATGATATACAATGATTATGACCGTAGTAGTCTGTTACATAATGTACTGACACTATTTAAATTCATAACTTACGTTGGATTTGTGCCGTATAAGGCTCGCGCAACCTCTTGATGAAACAAATAGTAACTGCAGCAGCAGAGTCATAGAAAGAAACAGTTGCGACTCACTTTCGTGTCACCACGACGGCTGTCACAAGGTTCATGGAAGCCCCAATAGTTCCAAAACATACACAGGCTGTCATGTTCTTCCATGGACAGACAGCAGCGATTGCATTATTAAACGGTAAATATAAAATAAAAACCAAGTACTTTTTAAGCTTTTTAAGAAAGAGGAATAATTAATAAATATAATCATATATTTAATAAGATTGGGGGAAATGTCCTTTATAAAGGGGGTAAAAATATCACAAATATCCAGATTTAAATTTCAAAGCTGATTGAACTCTGATGTCTATACTAAATCATAATAAGTTATATACAACACAATTGTCACAATGTAACAGCTATCGTTATTAAGTGCTACTATGCTTAGGACACAAACAAACATTCCCGCGCTCAGTATCGACAAACCAATCAAGTCCATTTAAAAATAATATTTTTTAAATCAGACCAAACACATTTTTATTTTTATTCAGGAGTTTATTCATCATGTATATACAAAACGACAACTTACCAACTTTGCGGGAAAATAAAACGATTCGTGGGACTCCCAATCTAAATAAAACATCCCAAAACAAATACATTGTTATTAATCTATTGCACAAAAGCAGTAAGAACATCTAAACAAAATAACGATTTACAGTCGCAAGCATAAGTAGATGTTCTCATTTTAACGTGTTTTTGCAGCGTTGTGAAATGTAGCCAATCACAGATATACATGTTGATTTCTAAAACGCAATAGCCAATCAGATGCATTTCAGATAAAATCGACTCACATAACGTTGGAGATTTTGTTCCGTGCTGAATAGGGGATTATCACGCTGATACGTAGTACTTCTGGATTCTGTGATCTTTGTGCACTGCCACTTCCGTTGAATCACCGATCTCGCTGGCGAACTGATGACAGACTACACTAAGTTTATTTATACAGCATCCCTGGTAAATTAGTCTGATTCACTAAAGTTTGCAAACAAACGTGCTACCTTGTTTTATTTTAAAGTTTTAATCCACTTCTTCCTTATACTCAATTCAGTCGGGAATCCATGAAAACTTACGTAGGGTTGACGTTGTTGGTTAGATTTACAAAGTGGAACAGAGCAGTGACATAAATAGCATTCGTCTCAGGCATTGTTGAACTGCGTCGGAAGTGGACATGCACAAAGTTGACAAATCCCGCCCATGAAACCCGGAAGCGTGATAATCCCCTATTCTGCATGAGCTTTTGAGATCGCGATGAAATGAGATTAGACGTGACGTAGTGTTGATGAAGGGAGACAGGAATGTCCAGGAGTGCGTTTCCCGTACAACGACGTAGTTCACTGTTTCACTACCATAGTATGATGCATCGTTGGAAAAATCAACTAGCTAGTCACGACTGTTTCCCGAAACCCACTGTCGCAAAGTATCGTTCAACCACGTTGGTTTCACATGTGGTGGAGTAATAACTACTTTTAATGAAACTGTTTGAGATCCAATTAACGCTACATTTGTTTTATATAAATTACAGACATGTCATCTGAGAACTATTTCTAATTGTTCTCAGTTGTTCTGCTTTATTCCCAGACTCAATATTTGGCTCGTTCTTACATAGTAGAGCATGTTCGCACATGCTTCAAATCTTTTGAAAAACTAAAAGATGTAAATTACATTTGTATGTATTCAAAATAAAAGGCACCGGTTGTACTGAATGTCAGCTTGCTTATTTTGCTCAAGATAAGGATTTATTACCTCCAAATGTTATGCAATATAGAAACGATGCCTTTAACCACACGCCGAGAGCTGTTTGCGATTGTCCTTTGGAACGATGGTTTCGGGAAACACTAACCTGTTAAACTATTCAGATAACGACGGAACTTGCGACCATAGTTGGCTAACGATGCTTTCGGGAAACGCACCCCAGGACGGGCACAAGTGACTTACAGGGCGGGCCAGACCCCCAATACCCGTCCATGGTGCCGGGACTTGCTCGATTCAAAGCGGTAAGCTTGTAATAATGTTTTTAATTCCAGTGGCACTGGTGGATTTCCACGGGAGATTAGAGCATGCCTTTGCGTCATTACGTCACATCTGTACATATAAAGGAGTCTCGGCTACTATATATTGCGTGTGAGGATGCTGGAGGTGGAGATTTATAGCCTTTTTTCACAGCACTTGATATAATTAAACCTATTAATTTGATGGTGGATCCAGAAAGGTTCACATGACAATCACCAGTGAACTACACATTCAGCCGATGTAAAATGGAAAAGACTTTGTTCGGACTTTGGAGGACTTTGTAGCTAACGCTACCGGAAAAAAAAGAGATTGCAACTGGACCCATGCGGAAACAAGGATACATATTGGAAGAACATCACATGTAGTAACGCAATGCTGACATTGTTAAAGGGCACCTATTATGGCATTTAAAATGTAACTAATATTGTTCTGGGAGTCCCCAACAGCAGTTTTACATGAATGCAATGACAAAAAACACTTTTGTTGTCTTATAATATGCATTTATTTTTACCTGATTTGCTCACCGACTCCCAAATGATTCGTACAACGACTCATTTTTCCAAACCACTCCTTTGTGTGACGCTAATCGGCGGTGATTGGTCAGATGACCCAGTCTGTTATTGTTTGTTAGTCCAACGCATAAACATATTGGTAAAACACTGCAGTACTACAAGACGCTTTATTATTTATGACAACTCCAATAACAGCGACAAACTTTCGAATATATTTAAAAAAAATTGACATTGGAGACCTAGAAGCTGCGCTGAGCGTAACACACACACACACACACAGACACGCACACACATACACTTTCCCTCCTCGCGCCCGACGCTACAAAACCCATAAAAGCAACAATTATTAATAATACTTACAGGTTGTGATTCGGAAGAGGAAGCTGGTCCATATACACTGGGTACTGAGACCTCCTTCAGGAACAACCGGCTTGCGAATCCACATTTGAATTCATTTATGTTTTTGAATGATTCATCATTAAAATGATGAGAACACAATCGGGGCTATACTGTTGTGGTATCGTTGCAAATATGAACTCTAACCATCGATTCTTCACATGCTCGTCCCTGGTAAATGAAAACAAAGTGGCTGAACTATCATTGCATTGTAGAACAGCGTTTTTTCGACATGATGCTATCATAGAAGATGCTATTTAGCTGAAGTATTTGTGTTCTATTATACTTCAAGTTTACACTTCCGTCTGCGCGCTCAGCAACTGGGCGCGGCCAATATCCATGTTTTGTATCTACATCACTACGAAACTGTCATGATTCTGCCATCATGTCCGTGGTTTCTCCTAGTATTGTGGCAGGATCATGACAGACCCATGTTTTGTGTGCAAGCGCATGGCCCGCTGTTTTGGCCATGTGCTTGTGTTGTCTCATTTCTTTACTCCGCCCCCTTGTTATCCTCGTCTCGTCATTATTGTCTAGTCAGTCTCACCTGTCCTTGTCATTAGTGTCTCCCTACATTATTCCCCTTGTGTTTGCTGTCCTTGGTCGGTTCATTGTTAATCCGTGTCAAGTTTGTGAGTACCTGTCAAGAGTATTTGTCCTGTTAATCTATTGCTCGTGTCAGTCGTTTATCTAGTTGTATTTTGTCAGTACCTTGTCTAGTAAGTCTTTATAGTCCTTGTCAGAGTCTTGTTTTGCCCCCTTGTGGGCTTTGTTTTCCCCTTTTTGTCTACAATAAACTATCTGTGATTGCATTCTGTCTGCGCCTGGGTTCATCCGTCATCCACATCATAACAGAATGAACCGACCAAAGCAGAACCCAGCAGACTGTTTGTCTTCACCTGGAGATCAGCAATTGGATCTTTTAGAAGATTGGTGGCTCAAGACCATTTCTGACTCGAGAGGGGGCAAGCTCCCAATTCCCCCTCAGGGTGAGCTGCTGTTGAAGGAGTACGCTGAAGTCGCTGAAAGGAGGAGGTTTTTCTTACCTGACATCCTCCTGAATCGCTACTTCATAGCTGGCCTCAACGTTTCCCCACCTCTGGCTGAACGTGAGAAACTGGTTCATCGCCCATTCCGGGACATGGTGGATTGTCTTTGTCTAGAGGAGCCGCAGGGTCCCTCCTTGTTGTCGCCACCAGCCAAGCTGCCTGTGATTCCGGAGGGTCGGGTCCTGGCTGTTGTTTCTCAAGGGGCACAGACCCACTCCACTTCTCCTGAGGTCGCATCTACTCCCGTTGATCTTCGTGGCAAACGAGGGAGACGTTCTTCGTGGGACTCTCCGTCGGAGTCATCCTCGACCGAATCGCCACTTCCTGAGACTGTCCTTCCGTCTCAGGTCACAGACCCCATTGAGCTTCTCCAACCAGTCAAAGGTCCGTCTATGATGTCCGTGCCACGGCCTAGGAAGAAGAGGAGGAGGAGGGGGGCCTCTTGTCTTTCATCTCCGCCGGTTCAGGACCCCGCTAATGACTCGTTTCAAAAACAATTCATTTCATAGACTCAGAGTCGACTCTCACTTTTGAAAGACAATAACTTTATATACGGTGCACTTTCAGATATAAATCTTTGCAGGATGTTTTCATTCCCTTAGAGCTTTATTCCACACTACATGAACAGTCATTTTCAAAAATCCATGATAGGGGCCCTTTAACATTAACAATTTGACAACTAAGTATAATTTGCATGGTTTTGCGTGATATGATAACATTGTTATCATATGTTAAGCGATTGTTAGATTTAATCAGCACAATTAACTGCAATTTCAGAGCCAGAACAAAGGTGAATGTTTCTTACTAGTTCAGAAAAAACAAAAAGTATAATCTGTGATTCTGATTGACAGTATCCACACCGGCGCGGTGACTGACAGCTGCACAGTCTCCTCAAACATTGTGTTCATCCACGCTGTGCCGTGTCGAGGGTGTTGAAGTACAACTCACGTAAAGATGATAATTTCACTAATGACTGCAATTGCAGATTTCGAACAGAGATGGCGACAAAGAGAAAAAAAAACTGTATACTGCAGCTTTACTAAATATTCACATTTCTCACTGATACAGCAGTAAGACAACAAGCCAGCTGCCTAGGTTTTCTGACACAACCCATGTAGGATGAAGGACCATTCTCATGCCTGTTTGAGTATTTAACCTGTCCACAGTGACTGCATTGTTCTGCATGCCAACAAAGGTTGCTGGAATCAAATAAATAATGCTCCACAGAAACTTATATATATCATTATAATATAAAATAATTATTACTTTACTTAGTATAACAGCAAGCTGTAGTTCCTGTTTTAAGCACAATTTCCTTCAGAGCTTCAGTGGGGCCTCCCTGTTAAGCTCACCCCCTCTCTGGTCACCTCCCCCTTCAGATGCCTCACAATGACCTCTTGACAGTTTCTATAAAGGAAAAACTGGGCCCAGGGCCAGAATTCTCCCCATGACCTCCTGCCATCTCACCGAAGAACATCATTTGGCCGTCTAAGAAAATGTTTGTTTGTTTTGGGAATGTCATTCATTAATCCAAAAACCCAATAATCATATGTAATAACAGAATGCAATTGATATCATTCAGGATTGTTTCTACATTCTTTTATGTTCATCTGTAAATAATTAGTGGTGTTTGCTAAGGCAAACATCAGTATTACTATTGGTTATTCTTAGGTTTAAGGGTCTTTAACCCCATAGCAATTCCCTGGCAAGCATGCTAAATGTAAAAGAAAGAAAGAAAAAAAAAAAAACAGTAAAATATTGTAAAAAAATAAAAAATAAAATAAATGTTAAAGTTCCGTTCTGTCAAAGTTGCTTATATGGTAAACACTTTTAATAGATTTAACAGGACATTTTAGGTAGATTTACAGTGAGAAAAAAAATGTTTTTTGGAAAACTATTTTATTAAAACAAATAAACATCTTTTAATTTAGATTGGAAAAATCCATAACCGATTTAATAATTATGTTTATTTTTAATTTTTGTTATCAGTTATGAAACATTCTGGTTTTATGTCACATGTTATTTAATTAATATTTATTGCATTATTTTAGTGTCATGTGTTGTACTCTTTTGCATTTGTATGCATGACACTGTGCACATTAATAGTGAATTACAATTGTATGTGCCCATTTTACACAATCAGTTAAAATATTTTCATCCACAGATTTGACTTTGAGATGAAAATTACTTTAAAAATGGCCCCAATTGGGATCTTCACAACACAAAATACACTTTTTAAATAATATAAAAAATATACAATATACTCATCATGTGTTTATTTTACCACGTGTATTATTGAGTTGGTTTTCATCTTGGTTTCATTCATGGTTTTCAAAACAGAGTGGTATGGTGTAATTTTATAACAGTTAATGATATACAGGTTTTTTGTTTTGTTTTGTTTTGTTTTGTTTTTACCATAAATTTAGGTTCAGTTCCCTAAAACCTAAAATGTTGCTACCATTTTTTTTTTTTTTTTTACGGTAAAGTTCTGGCAACCACAGCTGACATTTTTTATATTTGCTAAATTGTATTAAAGGGCAAAGAAAATGAAAACAATGTATGTGTGTGCTACCAAGTTTGAGACATGTTCTTGGTTTTCATCCTTTGCTTTTGTCCTTAGGTCCACCAGATGTAGAGCAGGCCTGCGAAGCGAGTGTCAGCACTTGGAGCCCAAATGCCGGCCTAGACTCGAGTAGTGTTGGCTCAGCGTCCTGCCCACCCCAAGGCTGTATGCTCCAGCTCGAGTTTGCCTATCCGCTAGCACCTGACTCCCTCATTGTTTGGGTCACCTTCTTCTCTCTGGAGGAGACTGGATTGCCTGCAATCCACGACATCCTTTTGCTGACCCTTAGTGGTAACAACATCTCGCTGGGTCCACAATATGCGTTCTGTGACACACCATTAACGCTGAAGCTAGATGTGAAGGAGGAGGTGTATGGGGTGCAGTTCTTCACCATGGAGCAGCACTTGGAAATCGACGCCACATTGCTCGCCTCAAAGCCAGACAATCCTTTGTGCCGGTCGTGTCATCCTCTTACCTATAGACTGATTCGCCAGCCACCGTTTACACACTCACCACATGGGCTGATCCTTCAGGAACCCACTCTGAAATACGTGGACAGGTAAGGAATAGGAGTGTGAATATGATACAGTGTTATTTTAGTAATAATTATATGCTATTATAGTTTTTATAAAACTTTTCAATTCAAGGTTCACCTTGGTTAACATGAACTAAGAATGAACAATTTTCCTTCAACATATTTTTTCATCTTAGTTAAAGTTTGGTGGTTGATTATGAATTCACTTTTCTAACTTTAGCTAGAGTGTAATGTTGCTGTTTGAGCATAAACAACATCTGCAAAGTTATGACGCTCAACGTTCAAAGCAAAGGGAGATATTTGCTTTTAAAGAAATTGCTTTATAAGGACTACACCAAACGGCTGGTATAGGGACTACACTACATTCCTCCCAGGTCGTGTTTTCATTTCAGTTTTCGATTTTATTTATTTAATTTCTAGTGTTTCAACTTGAGCTGAACCAAAATTAGAAATGTTGCCTTGAAAACTAACTGAAATAAGTTTTTTATCCTTCAAGTTTTTCAACCCACAAATGCAACCCAAATATATTATGAACATTTTATTAAACTCTCTGAAAATTGTAAATAACTACCTGAAAACTGTAAATCCTACGTCACATATAGATAACATGCATCAAAAAAAAATTACACCTTAGAAAAGTAAATTATAAAAAAACGATCAAGTGACACATTAGATCAACAATTGTTTGATGACCGCTCATCACTGGATTGTGCAATGAAAAACGCAATGACAACAGTCAAGAAACCCTTTCAGTCTTCTGTTCACAGAACAGAATAGAAAAGATTGTCTTCATTTCTTTTGGCTGCTGTTTATGACAGTGCTGCTTTGTTGCTGCATCGTGATCATCTTCCGCTTGTAGAATATAAAAGAAAATGTGCGCCATGAAGTAAATATTTACAATGTAAATATCAAATAAAGGTCTATCGAAAGGTGTATAAAAATTTATATTTTATGCATTACATCGCTGCATATCATTAGTCATTTGATTGATGTATTGATACAATTGCAATGGCAATCTTGGATGCATGAACTCTTAAAGGGGCGCTAAAAATGTTTCCTTATTTGTGTCAACATGACTGGCAACATAAACAAAAGATGATCACTTTTCAAGACATTTCTTGGAGCACTACGCATGGTTGCTTGCCATGTGTTGATGTGCTATGCCCTTGTAATATGGACATCTTAGGTACTTTGTGTGAGGTCTTCAGGCATAGCCTTTACTCCTTGGGCTTGGGGTTCAGGTCAGCTCAAAGAATTTCACAGCTAGCTTGTTGTCTTCTGAGAGATACATGCCGATGTGCCCACAGGCAGTTTAACTTCATGGGATACTCATAAATTCGCAGTGACCTCAGAACAGTTGGAGAGCGTTTAAAGAGCCTCTGACTCTTTGATGACAGCAGAAACAGGTCAACAGTTTCACAGGCTTACAGATAGATAGATAGATAGATAGATAGATAGATAGATAGATAGATAGATAGATAGATAGATAGATAGATAGATAGATAGATAGATAGATAGATAGATAGATAGATAGATAGATAGATAGATAGATAGATAGATAGATAGATAGATAGATAGATAGATAGATAGAAATGAATGGATGGATGCAGTATGCAATGGTATTTAACTGGAAAGACAGTTTGTTTGCTTTTCTCCAAACCTTTGTTGTGAATTAATTTGGGATACTTTCTTGAAATTTTTTAAATACTTGGCTTCTTAAAAGCTGTAAAAAATGCCTATTGAGCACCCATTATTTTTTTCTGGTAAACATGCCTCTTATTAACAATAATGAAGATTTTTGTCATTTAGTAGGCAGGCATTGTCTCTGTTTTCTTTTGTGCATCAATTGTGTTGGCCTTTTTTTCTTCTTTGTTTCTGAAGTCTGGGGTCTCCAACAGAACAAGACCACACCTCAGTCGGCAGGCTGCCAATAATGTACATTAGCTTTCACAAAAAATCAAATCAGTGCATATAAACAAGACCCAACGTGAACCCGCTGAACTTCACTGTCCTAACTCTGGGCTGTTTTGGGTGTCTTTTCTTTTTCCAAAAAGTTGTCTGACAAGTGAAACTACAGTTAATACAGTGACAGCTGCTGCAGCAGTACATTAGGAAAAGACGTGAGGTCTTTTCATCTTAACAAATAAATATCTAGATATATAATATTTAGAATAGAAAAGAGTCTTAACAAATCATTGCAGAATTAAAAAGTATTATTTATACTGACATATCGAAACATTAAAGCTGTTTAGATTGTAGTAACACAGTCCAAGGTGTGTTAGATCAGATACTGTTTTTTTTTGTTGTTGTTTTTTTGTGAAAAGGTTTGTTTTATATATTAATGCTGCACCAGATGGTGTATAATTCAGTCAGTGTATCAGCAGGCTTGTACGGCTTTGGGATCAGCTAAAAACTTCACTAATCTGAAATTCATTAACACAAAGCTAAAGTGCTGTTGAGAAAGCTGTTCTGAGGAGTAATACAGGATATTTCAGAAAGATATTTCCTATATTTCACTTCAGCTAAAAGCCAAATTCATTATTCAGTACCACCACAAGTGATTCCTCGAGTTCGTATAAATTTCCCTTATGGGTATGAGTTACTTTTTTTTTTTTTTCTTGAGTACTGATATTTTATTTTTGGTGGCTAGTCTAAAGGAATTCACTGCAATAGTTGGATAGTATGAACATGTAATTCAGGGCTCAATAGTAAGTTCTGTGTGGACTGATGGCTTCGGGTCACTCTGAGTTGAAAAAACTTTGTTGTGCTGCTCCTAAATCTTACATTATTTGACCTTATACATGTGTTTGACTCGGTGACTTCAACTTGTCACCATGGGTGACATTTACTTTACATTTTTTTTTGTCAAAACAGTGAAATAATTTTCCAGAAAATGTGCCCAAAGTTTAAAATGTTTGCCCTGATTTATGTTTTTGCAGAAACTGTGCTGCATTATTTCCAGGATATTATGATGCATGGAAAGTTCAAAGAACAGCAGTTATTTGGAATAGAAACATACTTTTGTAACGTTGTAAATGTGTCTTTGCTGAAGAAAACGTCTCGGTTACGTTTGTAACCCTCGTTCCCTGAGTAGGGAACGGAGACATTACGTCGGATGACGGAGAATGGGGGTTTGGCCTAGAAAGCCAATCCTCTTCGAGTATTAAAAAAACGAGCCAATGGCAAGAAAATGCCATGGGTCTGCAGAATTTGCATAGTGTAACTCCGCCTCACTTCGTGAGTATAAAAGGAGGAAGCAAACGCAACCGCAGTATGTCTTCGCTGAGGAGCCGAGACTGAACTCAGGCGTCTACCCAGCGGTACAGCGGAAGTGGCAGGGAGACGTAACGTCTCCGTTCCCTACTCAGGGAACAAGGGTTACATACGTAACCGTGACGTTCCCTTTCGTAATCACTCCGAGTTACGTCGGATGACGGAGAATGGGGTCCCCCGTGTAATCACGCCACCTTCACAGCTATCTTCCAGTGCCCTGTGAAAGTCTGATCCCCTGTCGTGAAAACTAGCACGGACGAGGAGTCCTACTTAACACAGGAATACCAAGGTACACTGGGGAGCATATCCCATAGGAAATATGCCGCAGTACGCCTACCCATAGGGAGGACTTAGCAATACACATATGGCCCGGGGGGCTTCGTATGGAGGAACACTGGAGTCACCAACCCGTAGGGTGGCTAGAATCTTAACTCCAGGGGTGGCAAGGTGGCTTGCCGATGCTCAGAGAGGCTTACAGTGGAAATACACATGCAGGAACCATCTTACTAGCAGGAACTAGCAGGAACCATCTAAACGGAGGCACCTCGCCGACGCCCAGGCAACAGACACTGGCGTCAACATCAACAGTGCTGGAGGAATTCAGGGCTTCAATAGAAGGCTCAGCTGAGAAAAAATCACACTTACCCAGTCATGGAGGGGAATGGCGAGCAAGCGAAGACACCTGAGCGGGTCCAGTACTGGCCGGGTGAGCGAGGACAAGAGAGGACACAGGCTCCACTCGGAGATTATAGAATCTAGTGAATCTGTTGGGTGTCGCCCAGCCTGCAGCTCTGCCGCTAGAGCCCAAGAGGAAGCCACACTCCGGGTGGAGTGGGCTGTCACACCAAGAGGGCACGGTCGACCTTGCTGCTGGTAAGCCAAAGCAATGGTGTCCACTATCCAGTGAGACAACCTCTGCTTTGAGAGAGCCCTTCCCTTCAGGCTCCCACCATAACAGACAAAGAGCTGGTCTGAGGTCCTGAAACACCACGTTCTGTCTACGAAAGCACGGAGGGCGCGTACTGGACAGAGCAGTGCCAAGGCTGGGTCTGCCTCCTCCAGGGGCAGTGCTTGCAGGTTCACCACCTGGTCCCGGAAGGGAGTGGTAGGAACCTTGGGCATATATCCAGGCCGGGGTCTCAGGATCACGTGAGAGTAGGCCAGCCCGAATTCCAGGCACGCTTCGTCAACGGAGAATGCGTGCAGGTCCCCTACCCTCTTGATGGAGGCCAGTGCAACCAGGAACGCTGTCTTAACTGACAGGAACTTAATCTCGACTGATTGCAGAGGCTCAAAGGGAGGCTTCTGCAGGTTGCTTAAAACCACTGAGAGGTCCCAAGAGGGTACGAGATGAGGGCGAGGAGGATTCAATCTCCTCGCTTCTCTCAGGAACCTGATGATCAGGTCGTGCTTCCCCAGGGACTTACCTTCAACTGCTTCGTGATATGCGGCAATGGCAGCCACCTTCAGGGTGGAGGGAGACAGCCTTCGCTCCAACTCTTCTTGCAGGAAGGTAAACACGACACTGATCGAGCATCTCCGGGGGTCTTCTCGGCGAGAAGAACACCAGTTGACAAAGAGGTTCCACTTCAACACATAGACGTGTCTCGTGGACGACGCTCTAGCGGAAGTGATAGTAGCCGCCACAGCAGGTGGCAGGGTACTCAAACCTGCCTCGACCCGTCCAGGAGCCACACATGTAGCCTCCATAGATCGGGGTGAGGGTGCCACAGGTTGCCCCGTCCCTGAGAAAGGAGGTCCTTCCTCAGAGGAATTGGCCAAGGAGGTGCTGTCGCGAGGAGTATCAGTTCGGAGAACCAGGTCTTGGTGGGCCAGTATGGGGCGACCAAAATTACCTGCTCCTCGTCCTCCTTGATCTTGCACAGGGTACGTGTGAGAAGGCTCACTGGGGGAAACGTATATTTGTGTAGGCCCCGCGGCCAGCTGTGCGCCAGTGCGTCTGTGCCGAGCGTGCCCTCGGTCAGAGAGTAATACAGGGCGCAATGGGATGAGTCGTGGGAGGCAAACAGATCTATCTGTGTGTCCCCGAACTGGTCCCATATCAGCTGGACCCACTGAGGATGGAGTCTCCATTCGCCAGAGACTGGACGAGTCTCCATTCGCCAGAGACTGGACGAAGCCGTGACAGCTCGTTGGCTGCACAGTTCCGCACTCCTGGAATGTGGATAGCATGAAGGGACCTCAGGTGCTTCTGGCTCCATAAGAGGAGGTGGCGTGCGAGTTGCGACATATGGCGAGAACGTAGACCCCCCTGGTGGTTGATGTACGCTACTGTCGTGGTATTGTCTAAATGGACTAGTGCGTGTTGACCCCTGAGCAACGTATGGAAGCGGTGCAGGGCAAGGCGTACTGCCAGCAACTCGAGGCAGTTGACATGCATGAGGCGCTGGGGTCCTGTCCAGGAGCCCGCGGCTGCATGCCCATTGCTCATGGTGCCCCAACCCGTGGCAGAGGCATCTGTAGAGACAACAACATGCCTGGAAACTCGCTCTGGGGAACACCGGCCCGTAGAAAGCTGAGGTTCCTCCACGGGGTGAAGGTCTGATGGCAGGTCGGAGTCACTGGAACTCTGAGCGTACTGTGATGCCATGCCCACCTCGGGACTCGATCGCGAAGCCACAGCTGAAGGGGTCTCATATGAAGCAATCCGAGTGGCGTTGCCGCGGCTGCGGATGCCATATGCCCCAGGTGCCTCTGAAAAAGTTTCAGTGGGACCTCACTCTTGCCCTCGAATTGTCTAAGACAAGTCAGCAGTGAGTGTACGCGCTCGCTCGTAAGCTGTGCGGACATGGCGACCGAGTCTATCTCCATACCGAGAAAAGAGATCCTCTGCACGGGGCAAAGTTTGCTCTTCTCCCAGTTGACCCGAAGGCCCAGACGGGCTAGGTGCCGGAGCACAAGGTCCCTGTGTTCGCAGACCTGATCTCGAGAGTGTGCTAGGATTAGCCAGTCATCGAGGTAATTCAGGACGCGAATCCCTTGTTCTCGAAGGGGAAGAGATCATGACGTGTCATGTTATATAGCTACTTGAATTGAAGGTTGGGATTTTACTAAATTGACAGTAATCATTTGATGAGGTTTGCTTGATGAAATGAAATGAAAAGCATTACATGATTCTTGTCAGTCCCATTGTTGTTATCGTCCACTATCTGTTTTTCATCCTACTTCTTCCTTTTTCCGCCCTCTATGTGGGTGGCCTTTGCTGAGTCCACACAGTCCTGATCCTTCATTGCTATGTGACAATTAACTTGAGATCGTTTTCATATCGTCCAGGAAAACAAGGGCCGTAAAATGTTTTGTCTGCTCCAGAGTGGCTCAAAATTATATGGCCATTTCATCCTCCAGGTGCAAGCCTAGTTTGGCTCCAATAGAGGCAGGCAATCACTCATTGTGACCAGTGAAAGCAACCCAAATCAAAGTGGTGTCTGGCTAAAAGAGGCAGCCTTCCTAATGGGAGCTCTTCAGTGTGGCAGGGGAATGTGCTGTAATATCTGTTCTCAGCCAAAGAACAGCCGCTATAGATCACCGCTGTTATAGTATGGAGAGTGATTAAACAGCATGGCCTCGGAGATCCCCCATACTGTTTTCGTTTTCAATTTTATCAATATGATTGTCACAAAGCAACAAGACAATGTGTTGTATAAGAACACATGACCTGCAAATGTATGCTGGATTCTCTCAGCATGTACAGGATATGCAAATGTAATTGTATCTTGTGCATAATTGATTTAAAAGCTGCTGCATGCATACATGAAGTTAGTTTTCATCAAGTATCTTCTCAAGCAAGACATTCTGTGTTTGACATCTGTTTTTGTGTGGTGTCTTGTTGTTTTCCTGTATTAATTTTATTTTGAATATTAATTCAATAAGAGATTGCGTCTTACCTACTTGGAGGTCAATATTGCAAGAATTTCACATTTTTATCTGTCTTGGATTCCAGCAGCATGTTTCTCTTTCATTGATACACAGCGTATAGTAAGCACCACTTGATGGATCTCTTAGGTTGAGTTGCGGTATGACCAAACAGCTGTGGTTTGGTAAATTATACGATTAAGGTTGTGTTGTTGTTTTATTTAGCCATGTGAACTCTGATTTTTATTTTGAATGACAAATTATTTCCACTCCTTTGAAGTAATTAAGTTTTTAGATCATCATTCTCCTCCTTAACACTTCCAGCAGTGAGCAGCTGCACAGAGGGCTTAGCATTAGGAGTTGCTCTCTTTGATTTCTTTTGAAGGTATACAGTGAATACTATAATATGATTTTTTCCAGCATCTGGGCTGAAAGAGAGGAGTACCTTCAGGAAGAATGGTGTCACTGAGGAGTATGTGTGTGTGCTCCTCTATAGAGCTCAATTACAAGCACCAAAAAGACCCTCTGCACTGTTTCAAAGTCCAGCTGCATTGAAGTGCAGACCACATTGCACAAAAAAAAATCATACCAGTTTTTAAGATGACATTTCTTTTCTTAGTCCATGCAAAATCATTTTCATAATTCACACTTCAGATTAGCATGTCGAAAACAACAACAACAACTGACTTTAAAGTCAGGATTTAATTTTGACTTTAAATAATATTAATACTCTACACTCTCCTGATATACATCTCCCATTTTTGGGAGAAATAAAGTCAGAATGTCAGGGTGATACAACTGCTCTAAAATTATGATATAGGTAAAAAGAAGAGTAATTTGGCATATATTTGTTTTTTTTTTTTTTTTTAGAAAAACATTTGAAATGCTTTACTTGTTATAGTTTTTCTCCATTGGTTTGGCTCATTTCTTGAAACAAGAAATTACATTCTCAAAACAACATGGACAAATCTCCAAACTACTTGGCAATTGTTCACAACAGAATTGAATTTCTCGTTCAGTTCATCAAATTGCAAATGCCTAAGTACATGTCTCAATGTCTCAGTACATCTTTGCAAATTATTACGTACAGGTAGCCTACATTTAGCACAATTTCCAAGTGAATAGATCTTGTTGATCTAAACTGATTGTTCATTCTCAGTCTAATGGTTGTTCACTCCAAAATGTGTCAGCTTCATTTCATTGTATAAGTCATCACATGCACAATAGTCTGTTCAATCGTCAAAATTAGTCAAGAACATAATACCATGAATACCATATATGAATCCCTTGGAACATTTGATACATTTATTACAGCAATTGTCAGATCTTGACTAACGAAGGAGGAGTTTCAGACATCTCAGATGACTAATCAAACCGTATGTTTGGTCAAAGAGCTGCAATTACTGTAGTGCCTCCCATGTAAATCTGTCTACTGTAATATATATCTTTAGATAATATCTATCAAATCTATCTACTGTAATACTGTGGGTTTTACTGTAACATTTCAGTAAGTCTAGTCATTGATGATTTTCCCCCTCCCCTTTCTGTCAGATACCCCCTGTAGTACCTCTGCATGGGGGTCCATGTACCCCAGGTTTGGAACCACTGGAGTAGTGGCCAGCAGTATATTGAACTTATTATGTTGTTTTGAGAATGTATTTTCTTTTACCTCTGATGTATGGAAGTTACTTTTTGTGTGTGAATGATAATGGTTACAATTCCTTGGCAGTATGAGTGCAATGTGTGATGTACTCTTACCCTAAAATCCCCCCCCCCCCGTATATACGTGTATATATATATATATATATATATATATATATATATATATATATATATACGTATATACTGTATAATAAGATATATAGTAGACTATAGTAGACTGTTAGGTTAGAGTAACAATTGAAAGGTTACTTATAGTTAGTAGAATGTTTAAAGTTGAGCATTGAAATAGTGTTTCCTTAATTTTTACCTGATGATTACTCCACAGGAAACTTTTAAAGTGAAACTTTTCAGTTAAACTTTATTTTAAGGTGTCTTTGTTTTGCTGAAATCATTCATTTAAGTAGTGAGTAATATGGTAATTTGGTGTGAAAAACAAAAAACAAAAACAAAAGAACTCTGGACAGATGAAAACTTGCAAGGTTAGAAACTAACCCATTATGATTTCAGGAAGTGAAACTGGTCATATTTATACCCAGGTTTGAGATGCTTTAGTGTCTGGTTACTGTCTTGTTTAACTGCCAGTGTGCTTCCTGATCATTGTCAGTGTTGCACGCTCCCACCCTATTGACTTAAGAGTGAAGGGCTCCCAGCTACAGTGTTTTCCCACACTACTGTGGAGTATCCCACATGGGAATAGTGATGATGTCATGAGCTACCACAAATTCCAGCACAGAGGCTTGAAAAATGTTGTTATCGTCCTTAAACACGACAACAGGAAGGTGTTGTGACAGATTGCAACATCGGAATTGTTACTCACGTGACAATAAAATTTAATTTGAGCGTTAATTTCATTTCCAACATCTCATATACTCTCTCTTTGATATAAAACGAGTTTATTTTTAAGAATGATCTCCTCTGAGTGTTTTAAGTGATGCACAAAAGCTCCAGTCGCTCAAATAAATGATTATGATTTCACAAACAAACAGCCTCGCCGCAAGTTCGTAATGTAGCCACAAGATATTGATGGCTAAATTGATACTTACTCGATTTAACGGGAAAAATATCCTTTCCTCGTTGTGGAAGCCTAGCCAACGGTCTACCTCAGGAGTCACTGTGGCTGTTAAGGATAGCAGCAGTACTCTTTTAGCTTTGCTCTGCCTCTCCACAACAAACATGTCTTAGAAAAACACAGCCACAAGACCACATTGCGGGCCAAGATCTTCCAGCTCCTGCCTTTGGGGGTTGGCTCAGTCTCCTCGTGCAGTTCTAGCAAAGTGTCCTCTGGCACTCGGCAGTTCTCACACCACTGCGGCTCTCTGACCCATATTTGACTGTTTGGGAAGTCTGCAGCTGGAGGAGCTTGTGGGGTTTTAGAGCCTCATGGTGGAGCTGATTGAGTCGAATATACCTGAACCAGCTGTGAGGCTTTCCGCACACTGCGCAATCCCTCCAAGTTTGTGTTCCTGCAGGCGGGAAGTTAAAGCGGTGTAAAGGATCTGAGAAGCATATGTGCATACAGAGGTTTAAGGGTTGATCTGAATCGCGATAAAAAATTTTTCGTTAACCCGAGCCCCATAAGCGGCTGGGTCGATAGCAGGAAGATTTAAGGACTGTTAATGCAGACAGATGGGCGTATTGTCTGTGAGAAAAGTACCGCACCACCCCCTCTGCCTTCCCAATTGATCCTGCGCTCCCTTAACCTCTATTCTCCGTTGCTCTATTCTTGGCATTTCATTGTGACGTGAAGAAGATAAATAGATTAAGAGAGGAAATGCATTTTATGGGATGAGGGGGTCTTGGGTTATTTGGGTGGTCTGTATGCCGAATCCTATGATGCTTTATGTTAAGCTTCGGCTACGCCTGCATTAATCTGTATAGATTTGAAAATTACATTTTCATTGTGTAAAACATAATAAAAACTCATTGAGAGGATTTCAAGCATATAATTCAAGCATGACCAAACATAATAAAGTTATCAACTAATTAGCTAAATATTAGCAATTAATTAAATATATAACTTACTGCTGCGTCCAGGTCACACTCAATGGCCGTTCCATGCATTGCTTAAAACGCAATTGCACTCTTGCTTTACAGCAGGACAGCAGTTGGGGAAATGTAATATGAAGATTATACAAAGTAAACATAAACACACAGTAGACCTCTATCGTCACAAGACTATACCTGCTTCACGTTATACCTCCACAAATACCTCCATTTTCACAATCCATAAATGCAAAAACAGCATTTTATAATTTATCCACTTGAGAAAGCTTCTTCAAAACTCTCAGTATTTTCTGGAGTCTGGACTAAAATGCCATCTCTGTGTGTACAGAAGGGCAAATTGTAGAAAAAAGGATGTTTTTAAATGTACCCGGATCAGATGATGATCCCGGCACAGATGATGACTGGAGCTTCACTTTGCACTGTTTCAGCTGAGTCTTGCGCTTCATGTACCTGAAGGCTTGTATTACAGTCGTGACGAGTGCCGAGTACAGCACGCTTTGTACTCTACATAGGGTCACATTAAAACAGCCACATAATTGTTGGTGTTTGAGGATGAAAGGAGAGTTTGTTTTGCAAAAAAATCCCTTAAATTAAATGGACTGTGTGCTTATTGCCTTATATAAATGGCAAACACTAGAACTGTCCCATAAACACTCAAAAGTAATTTTCAATCTCTCAGCTGTAAATATTTATACATATGATAAAGTAATGATAAAGTATGATTTATATGATAAAGTAATTTATTATTTATTACATTATAAATGTTTTACTGTCATTTTTTTATCAGTTTAATTTGTCCTCAACTAGAATAAAAGTGTTTCAAATTTGCATGCAAAAATGAATATGTAAGGCCCCGCTACTACATTTTTAGGAATGCAGGCTTCCATAAACCAGCCCATAATTTGCAAGTTAAAAACATATTAATAGCTCTTGTTTATTTGTTCCAGGGACTTAACGTCAGATGAAACGTACACCTACCATGTGCTGACAGTATCTAGAAGAGCAGAGAGTGAACCATCTCCACCTCTCTCTCACCAACTGGGCTCACCCTACTGTGGAGATGGACTCATCCAAAAGTCAGTGCACTCTCTTGAACTTCAATGAACTTCAATGCAGTGCTTACAATGCACTGCAATGTAGCAGCGATGTTAATTGTGTGATGTAACTCTTTTAATGAATTAAATGTGTTTGCCTTTCAGATATCTTGGAGAGCAATGTGATGATATGAACTTCGCTAATGGAGATGGCTGCTCAATCCAGTGCAAGAAAGAACCATTATTCAACTGTGTTGGTATGTGACCATCAATGGAATAGTCCATAACTTTTGTCTTTTTTAGCCTCTTGTCATTCCAATCCATATATGAAGAGTTCAGATGCAAAAGCCTCTAAATGCCATTTGAAATTTTCTTCTTTAATGATGATTTTTATCAAACTTTTATATTTAAGTTTAGGAATTTCACTTAAATAACAATTAATAGGTAATTATCATAGCCATTTAAGTGAAATTACTGAACTTAAATATACAAGTTTGATAAAAATCATCATTAAAGAAGAAAATTTCAAATGGCATTTAGAGGCTTTTGCATCTGAACTCTTCATATGTATTTTTTTTCTAGGGAAAACAAATGGAAAATTTGTGAAAAGTCTTTGAACTGCTCTTTTCTATTCAGTGACGTTCAAAGACTTTTAGGTTTCAGTATGTATCTCAAACAAAGCTTTGTTAAGTCTTCAGACTTAGTCCCCCCCCCCCCCCCCTTTGTTATGGGAACCTGACAGACCTGGTGGTTCCCTAACTGTCATTGTATGGAAAAGAGCTGTAAAATACCTTCTTTTGTGCAAGGCAAAAAAAAAAAAATGGGTTGTAAGTAATGACAGAAATGTCTTTTTTAGGTTGAAATATTCTTTTAATGCTTATTTATTTATCACGATTTCAACAAGAAAGTACAATAAAGTAGATGTATAATAAGTATGTAAAGCATAGCATCAGTTTGATTGATGTTTTTGCTCCGGCAGCATTTAGCTGTATTGCTCATTATACTTCTATAGCGCTCTACTGATGCCGGGTGTCCTGCCATCAATCTCATGGCTTCAGCCTGTCATCAGTGTCACATAGTGTCCTACACTGACAATGCGTGAAAGACCAAGAAGTTCTTTCGTACTACCTCTTTATAGCACAAAACTTTTTAGCTGGTTGTGATGTTAATGGAGTGCTCTAAGTTGTGAGCTAATCAGTTCTGTCAAAACAATTGGGCGCATAATTGGGACCCTCTTACAGACATTTAAGTCCCTTCACAAAAGACTTTACTCTTTGCTGTAGAGCTCTAAGATCTGCCTAACGAGCACTAGCGGACCTTTGTGGCACTTCCTGTTAGCAGTAATGCAACAATCCCCTTTTCTTCTAAACGTGTGGACAGAAAACTGGAGTGGAGTAAAAAAAGACAGAGAGAAGAAAAGCAGGACAGATAAGAAGGGCTTTTGAAGTTTGCTGTTGAATGTAGCCAACATTCATCTAGCTGAAGTCTTGTCTGACCTCTAGGACACCTCTAGAAGTCTGAGGTTGCACTAGTACCCGACAGTGCTTAATTGGCAGTTCCGGCTTTTTTTTCTTTTTTCTTTTTTTATGGGGAAGATCATGGGTGTAGGTTCAATGAGTTTGCATCTTTGGCTGCCTCAAAGAAACAGTTGACACAAATTCAATTTTGTCATTTACATCAACAATGCACAAAAGTAAAAATTCACAAAGACAAATTTTATGAGTTAAAATTGTTGTTGTTGTTGTTGTTGTTGTTGTAATCTTCCAATTAATAATTTTATCCTGTTTACAAACATTGTCTGAATGATTTGTTTATAAATCAGACTGATCCAGTTCTTAAAGTCATCTCACTCACAACAGTTAACAGCTCACTGAATTAGAAAATATTCTGTGAATAACGTCTCAGGTTACGTATGTAACCCTGGTTCCCTGAGAGGGAACGAGAGCTGCGTTGTCTGACGCAATGGGAACGTTCTGCGTGATTGCTTCGTGAAGCGTCTGTACAATCAGTCCAATGAGAGAGTAGGACGTCAGGTGACGTCATTGACCAGGAAACTATAAACCACCCTTGAGATCAGACCGCGACAGCTTCTGGAAAGGCCTGAAGCAAGTCGATGAGGGCATGCAGGAAGTATGGCAGGCGAACACAGCTCTTGTTCCCTCTCAGGGAACCAGGGTTACATACGTAACCTGAGACGTTCCTTTTCAAGGGAACTTCGAGCTGCGTTGTCAAACGCGATGGGAACCCCATACCCACTACGCCATGCTGAGAAATGCCCGTTCTGTGTGAAGTCCTTGCACGCACTAAAAAGCAAGCAACCTAGCCCAGGAGTGGAGAGGCCATGGTCATGAAATCTGAAAAATGTATCTAGGGACATCCTACCACATTACAAATATCAAGAAGGGAAACACTCGGAATAAAGGCCGTAGAGGCCGCCATACTTCTAGTAGAATGACTATCCTCGACTATCCATTTGCTCATAACCTGTTTAGATGCAGGGGACTCTTTCTTGAGTGACCCAAAGCATAGCGTAATTTGCATAGCGTAACTACGCCCCACCCCGTGGGTATAAAAGGAGGAAGTGAACACAACCGCAGTATGTCTTCGCTGAGGACCCAAGACTGAACTCAGGCGTCTACCCAGCGGTACAGCAGAAGTGGCAAGGAGACGTAACGTCTCCGTTCCCTACTCAGGGAACGAGGGTTACATCCGTATCCGAGACGTTCCCTTTCGTAGTCACTCCGAGTTACGTCGGAATGCTGGAGAATGGGGGTCCGTGCCATCACGCCATCTTCACAGCTGTCTTCCAGTGCCCTGCGAAAGTGTGGACTTCTAGCTTAGCTTATAACAGGAGTTACCTACTTTAATGCAGGAATACCACGGTACACTGGGAAACATATCCCGGGAGGGACATGCTACCAAATGCCTACCGCAGGGAGGACTTTCGAATACACATATGGCCTTATTAGGGACTTCATATGGAGATCACTGAAGCACCAACCTGAGGGTGGCTAAGAACTTAACTCCAGGAGTGGCAGATGGCTTGCCAAGGGAAGACACAAGCTCAGAGAGGCTTACAGTGGATAATACACATGTGACAGTTACCATAGGGAACCGTGCACACGGAGGCACCTAGCCGGCATCTAGAGCAAGTGCAGTGGTGCCCGCATCAGAAGTCCTGGAGGACTCAGGGCTTCAACGGAAGACTCACTGAGGAATATCGCACTTATCCAGTCCGAGGAGTGGAATGGTGAGCAAGCGAAGACACCTAAGCGGGTCCAGTACTAGCGGGAGCGAGTACGCGAGAGAACACCGGCTCTATTCGCAGATTATAGAATCTTGCGAAGGTGTTTGGTGTCGCCCAGCCTGCAGCTCTGCATATGTCTGTTAGCGAGGCGCCATGCGCTAGAGCCCAAGAGGAAGCCCCACTCCGAGTGGAGTGGGCCGTCACACCAAGGGGGCACGGTCGACCTAGCTGTTGGTAAGCCAAAGCGATGGCGTCCACTATCCAGTGAGACAGCCGTTGCTTTGAGAGAGCCCTTCCCTTCTGGCTCCCCCCATAACAGACAAAGAGCTGGTCTGAGGTCTTGAAACACCGCGTTCTGTCAACATAGGCGCAGAGAGCAAGTACCGGACAGAGCAGTGCCAAGGCTGGGTCTGCCTCCTCCAGCGGCAGCGCTTGCAGGTTCACCACCTGGTCCCGGAAGGGAGTGGTAGGAACTTTGGGCACATATCCAGGCCGGGGTCTCAAGATCACGTGAGAGTAAGCCGGCCCGAACTCTAGGCACGCTTTGTCAACGGAGAATGCTTGTAGGTCCCCTACCCTCTTGATGGAGGCCAATGCAACCAGGAGTGCTGTCTTCATGGACAGAAACTTTAACTCTACCGATTGCAAAGGCTCAAAGGGAGGCCTCTGCAGAGCACTTAGAACTACTGAGAGGTCCCAAGAGGGCACGAGGGGAGGGCGAGGCGGATTTAGCCTCCTCACTCCCCTCAGGAACCTGATGACCAGGTCATGCTTTCCCACAGACTTACCTTCCACTGCATCATGAGACGCGGCAATGGCCGCGACGTAAACCTTAAGGGTGGAGAGCGACAGCCTACGCTCCAACCCTTCTTGCAGGAAGGAAAGCACGACACCGGTCGGACATCTCCGGGGGTCTTCTCCGCGGGAAGAGCACCAGTTGACGAAGAGGTTCCACTTCAACGCGTAGAGGTGTCTCGTGGACGACGCTCTAGCGGAAGTGATGGTTGCCGCCACCGCAGGTGGCAGCGAACTCAAACCTGCCTCGTCCCGTCCAGGAGCCACACGTGTAGCCTCCAGAGTTCGGGACGAGTGTGCCACAGGGTGCCCCGTCTCTGAGTGAGTAGATCTTGCCTTGCAGATCTTGGAATAAGCCAAGGAGGTGCTGTCGCGAGGAGCATCAGTTCGGAGAACCACGTCTTGGTGGGCCAGTAAGGGGCTACCAGCAAGACCTGCTCCTCATCCACCTTGATCTTGCACAACACCCGTGCAAGAAGGCTCACTGGGGGAAATGCATACTTGCGTGGGCCCCGCGGCCAGCTGTGCGCCAGTGCGTCTGTGCCGAGAGGCGAACTGGTCTATCTGTGCCTCCCCGAACTGGTCCCAAATCAGCTGGACCGTCTGGGGATGGAGTCGCCATTCGCCGGAAATAGGGCGGACCCGTGACAGCTCGTCGGCCGCCAGGTTCCAGTCTCCTGGAATGTAAACTGCACGAAGGGACCTCAGGTGCTTCTGACTCCATAACAGGAGGTGGCGAGCGAGCTGCGACAACCGACTTGAGCGTAGACCACCCTGATGGTTGATATACGCTACCGTAGCGGTATTGTCCGAACGGACAAGTACGTGTTGACCCCTGAGCAGTGCTCGATAGCGGTGCAGGTCCAGGCATACTGCCAGCAGCTCGAGGCAATTGATGTGCATGAGGCGCTGGGGTCCTGTCCAGGAACCCGCGGCTGCATGACCATTGCACATGGCACCCCAACCCGTGGTAGAGGCATCCGTGGAGACAACGACATGCCTGGAAACTCGCAGAAGAGGGACTCCGGCACATAAAAAGCTGAGGTTCGACCACGGAAAGAAGGTCTGGCGGCACGCTGGAGTCACTGGAACTCGGAGCGAGCCGCGATGCCATGCCCACCTCGGGACTCGATCGCGAAGCCACAGATGAAGCAGTCTCATATGAAGCAGTCCGAGCGGCGTTGCCGCGGCTGCGGATGCCATATGCCCCAGGAGCCTCTGAAAAAGTTTCAGTGGGACCGCACTCTTGCCCTCGAACTGTCGAAGACAAGTCAGCAGTGAGTGCGCGCGCTCGTTCGTGAGCTGCGCGGACATGGCGACCGACTCTATCTCCATACCGAGAAAAGAGATCCTCTGCACGGGGCAAGTTTGCTCTTCTCCCAGTTGCATTCTTTTGATCCGGCTCCATCTCTAATCTAGCTCCCGCGCTGCTCCTCTTCCGACTCATTGTGACTGATCACGCAAACCGCCACGCATTTTTTCTTTTTCATATTGGGGCTTCTGAGAAATGCTGAGTTGCCTTACTTTATTTAGACAGTGAATAAACTCGTGAAACAGAGAAGTATCACTGTGTAATCCATTGATTTCAACAATGTAACTGTATTCTAAATACCAACTATTTAAATTGTAACTGTAACGGAATACAGTTACTCATAATTTGTATTCTGAATACGTAATGGCGGTACATGTATTCCGTTACTCCCCAACACATTACTTCATTCCGTTACTTCATTATTTATGATGGCTGGTGGGTAACGTCGGGGTTAATAACGATGACAGCGACTCGGGAGAGAGAAAGCTTGCAAGCGTCCTTTTAACCCGAGGCACTGAAATACCATAATAGCACTTAATACCCAAACATTGCTATAATTAGACATCTGGGGATTAAACACATAAAATATAAACCCTGACGAGGAGGCTGAGATACAGTTTTCTAGTTTTTAAGATATATTTAATCTAAAAACATTTATTATAATGTTCAGCTAGCCAGTAAAATTTTAACTGGCAAAAGCACAAATAAAACCTCCTTTTAAAAGCTCTTCTTTATTCAGCTGATATGAGCTGACTTATTTATTTATTCATTTAAAACTCAAACATCTGCCTTTCTCTTAACATTTTTATTTGTTTTGTACTCTTTCTTGTTTTTGTACCAATTCCTCGGAACTGGAAATCGCAGTCACACTAGATCTGGCATGTGAAAGCTGAGACAGAGCTGAGCCCGTCCCAACCCCCACTGTCAGATCCATTTGCGAACCCCGAAATGCGAGTCGTCTCCGTGTCTCGGCAACAGAGAGACCTGCGTGGGGAACGCGAACCGAACCGTCCTCCTCGGAGAACGCCCGGCGGGAGCGGAGCGTCCTCGCGGGCAGCTTCTTGCAATGCCCACAGTCAGCTCCCTCAAGAACTGACTGCTGGCATGCTCCACTCCCAAACATTGCAACAAATAGCTGATGTGTGTCCCCACCCGTGATGTAACGAGGGCAGGGAACCACACACCGTCTATAATCTTGCTTGCCATAAATATAGGTAGTGATATATATTTCTTTTCTTGGCTTTGACAAACAACAATACATAGACAAGGACAGAGTACAGAGATCGCTTGCTGAAGGCTACAGAAGCTGTCGCGGTCTGATCTCAAGGGTGGTTTATAGTTTCCTGGTCAATGACGTCACCTGACGTCCTACTCTCTCATTGGACTGATTGTACAGAAGCTTCACGACGCAATCACGCAGAGCGTTCCCATCGCGTTTGACAACGCAGCTCGAAGTTCCCTTGAAAGGGAACAACTTTTCCGCCTGTCTGTTCGTCACATCACATTCGTTTTCTATCACATGGCTTCAGAAAACTTGAAATAAAGCTCATGAGTCACACCCCTCTCCCCACCCTACTCCAGGCTGTCTTTTAAAGCAATTTAATCAATTATTGCTTTGATGAAAATTGATGCGAAATCGATAATCAGATGCATGAATCTGTGCACTCTGATTGTGGAGATGGATGCTTTGTGATTTTTGTTTTTTACATTACTCTACAGTCATTGTGCGGCTTTGCCCTGGAGCGCATATTGTTTTCAGTAAAACACGTGATCAACGTGTCGGATTGTTTGAACCCATTATCAGTAACAGTAAACAGTATAAAAAATCCTCAAACAACTCTGTTGGTAAATAGTATTATTATAATTATCATTGCTGTCACATTTAATTTATTGCTACACTTTATTATGTGAATTATATTATCAAAAAACTTAACATTTAGCATTGTCAGGCTTTTTATTTGTGCTTAATGGATAAAACAACGGAGTTGAGCTCAAATGCACTGTTTTGGACACTCTTGATGCTTTGAATCTTTTCCCGAAACAATCAGAGAAAAGATTTAAGAGGCTTAATTTCTCCATCCGTACTCAATAGTTTTAGGCCTCTTTGTAAATGTTTCAATCAAGTCCAGTTATTTTCGAGGGCGTTTAGTCATTTTGAACCTGGTTTTAAACTGTTTTTAACTATCTATAATGTCATTTTTCACCAATGAAACCAAACTAAACTAGCCAATTAGATTTATTTCCACCCATCCCCCATCAACATTGCAAACATTTGACTTAACAACACACAAACGCCCACATTAATTTTATCCTCATTCTCTCTTCCTTTCTCAGATCACAAGTATACAGTACACAGAAAGATTAATAATCAATTTAAAAAGAATCTAAAAAATAATACGCCATTAATTTCCATCCTCTTATGGTATGCCCAGCCGTATTGCTGCAGGTGTTGCTTAGAGCTGGTATCGTACTGCGGGAGGACTAGCATAATCGTGCTCAAGCAAAACTGAGCTGGCAAAATCCCATGCTGGTCCCAGTATGCAAAACAAATCTTCTGCTGGTGACCAGTGAAGCTGGATTTTTAGTAGGATACATGGATTAATTTTATGACACTTTGAAGCTTGAAATCTTCAGTCTATGAAATGTGTATTTTCTATGATATTGTCGAGTATCACTCACTTTTCAAAAATTAAAACAACCAAACAGAATTCTTGATTTAATGACCCCATACATCCTGTCTGGATACTTTCACATACTCTCTAAATAGGTACTTATTTTACTACAAAATTAACTGCTACAAAAGTACAGTATTAATATGTGTAGTATTATGAATTTGATTCAAACATACTAAATTATCCCTTTTGTCACTGTCATATGAATTAAAAGTTGCTCCATTACCATTCACAAATCCTCTCCCGTGGCCTCATGGGATAGTAAAGTGCCCATCGTATTTACACTTCACACTATCTTCACTGTTAGTAGTAGGTCAACCAGTGCATTGTTTAAAAAAAATAAAAAATTTAGCTGTACATGTTTGGAACGGCATGACGGTGAGTCAATGTAGATTTTTTGGTTTTGGCTGAACTATCACACTAAATAATAGCCACTGACTTTCAGCATATTCTTCTTGCTTTTCTACATCTTTGTGTGGAAAGTTGGAGCTCTCTATGTCACTATCAACAACGTCTCAATTTTTGGTTGGTTGCTTTGTCCAAAATAGCTGAACACTTGACAGAAATAAAATATCTTATCACAGCTTCTCAGCTAATGCGACTTGCATTTATGTTGAACGAACCCCAAGACAAACCTCTGATCAGGCAGAAGGGCAAAGATCTTTGGTTACGTCAGCCATACGCTTATATTTTCCAGCATTGTTTTTAACGTGTCACGCGAACCATACGCAGTATCACATTGTTATTACAGTTCTTTCTTTTTTAGTACAGGAAGTGATGTGACAAGGTGCAGCATGGATCTTACTGCCCTTTACACATGGTAGCTTCCTTTGAATGATGTACTGTGGCTGCTGTGTGCCTGAGGATGCCTATAACTTTACATAGTCTGTCCTTGTTAATATTCTTTGGAGCCTCCTGGGGAAAGAGTGTTTGATTTGATAAGTGAACATCTTGCAACCATGTTTCCTGACCGCTGTTAGCATTGATTGACACCTAGTAGCTGTTGATTGCAAGAATGGCTGGACTGAACAGGTGACAGAACGGTGCAGTTAAAAGCGTGTTCCCTTAGTGTCAGCTATACTCGTTCAAATTTTGCTGACACCTCAGGGCCTGGGCGAAGGCAGGGATGGGACATATCAGTCCACAAAACAAAGAACAAACAACACAAAACAATATTTGGAAAGGGTGGACTTCTTATTAAAAAGACCTTCACCTTATAATGGCTGTGGGATTTTAATTGAGAGGATCAGTTTGCCAGAAATGTGTCTAGGCTGCTGATACATGAAGTACAGTCATAAAAGATAATCAATCTGTCATCACAAATGATGATTTATGACTGTCCTTGTTTGAAAGACAGTAAAAAATAGAGCATTTATTAACACTGTGAAGTAATGCCAAGTAAAACAATGAGTGCTCTAAACAATCTTTATGACAATCTAAAAATAATGTCCATTACTTAAATCAGCTGTTTTTTAAGAGGAAAAGTTTTACTCCTGTTATATTGTCACTTCTGTAAAGTTATTATTGTTATTGTTGTTATTATCATTGCAATAATTGATTATTTTAAAAAATTATTTATTTATTTGCATTTTTTTTCAGATTGCTAAAGTGTAATTTATTTAGCATTCCTTTTCAATTATTAAAATAGCTTGAAGCTCTTCTTGTTTTTACTTTTTTATGGCAGGCTACAGTAAGTGAGATCATTTTAAAACTGCACTTTTAACATCAATATTTTAAACGGTTAAACTTAAAACGCAAACTAGTTATTACTTATTCACACAAGTATTTATTTATCAACATTTTGTAATTTTTATTTATTTATTTATTTATTATTATTATTATTTGGATATTATTTCAGAACCTTTTTCTAAAACTTTTTCAAATGGGTATAAATCAAGATTTTTATTACAAATAAACTGTACATAACTGTTTTGAGGCAGATGAGTAGAGGGTTTTAGGTGGTCTGAAAATTTAGTTTCGCAAGTTGTCCGCCAACTGAACATGTCTGAGAACCACTGGGTTAAGGTTAAGGTTGAGGATTGGATTAACTGCTACCAGCTATAACAGTCTGCTTATCTAAGCAGTTGAAATGTATTTCTGTATTGCTCTCAGACCCGTTCATCTCTGCCTCTTTCTCCTCTGAAGATGAGCCCAGCTTGTGTTACGTCTACGACGGTGATGGTGTGTGTGAGGACTTTGAGCGGGAGGTGAGTGTAAGGGACTGTGGTCTCTTTACCCCAAGCGGCTTCCTGGATCAATGGGCCACTGAGGTGCAGGTGTCCAATGAGGAGAAGATGCACTGTCCAGCACAGGTGGCTGTCGGATATCCTGCAGTGACGAAGGTGAGACCACATATTACCACGTATGGTTAAAGAGACATTGGCCTGGTTTCACAGAACGGGTTTATATTAAACCAGAATGAGGCCTGGACATTTAAGAACATTTAAGTACCTTACATAAACATGCCTTAGATATAAACATTACTGGTGTGCTTCTTGAGACAAAACAATGGCATTGACATAATTTAAGATGTGTCAGTGCAACTTGTCTGGGTCTAGGCCACATCTGTGAAACCGGGGGATGAACTTTTACAAGCATACCTTCACATGTGCACAGTGTTGAAGACTCATCCTACAGGATTAGTTTTTTTTTCTTTGAATTATGTATAGTATGTATATTTTCTATACTACTGTAGTTGTTCTTAATATTTTGAATTGACTTATTTTGAATATTTTGATTTGATTTGAGATTCATTTTAGCAATTTTGTTTTGTTCTTTTTAAACATTACTATTTGTTTTAATATGCATTTTAGTACAGATTTAGTTTTTAATGATTTTAAATTTGTATTATCTAATTGGTATTTTTAGGATTAAGCAAAATTAACATTTTTCATTTTAAGTAATTAAGTTTTACATTTACATTTATTCATTTAGCTGACGCTTTTATCCAAAGCGACTTACAATTGCTATATATGTCAGAGGTCGCACCCCTCTGGAGCAACTAGGGGTTAAGTGTCTTGCTCAATCATCACCACCCCAAAAGAAAAAAGATTTTTTTTTTCTAGTTGTATTTCAATTAACAAAAAAGTTTTTTGTTTTAGTTTTAGTTAACTTATTAACTAAAAAAGCCTTAAAACCTTTTTTTAAATCTGTACTAAAAGATATTAAATATTAAAACAAATATATATTTGTTTTAATATTTAATATATTTTAGTACAGATTATACAGATACAGATATATATATATATATATATATATATATATATATATTAAATTAAATACATTTTAATTAATTAAATTAATTAAAACTAAATATTACGCATAATTTTCCACTAAAATAATGCTCTCTAGATTGAGAATGTCCCTCCCACTAATATCACTTGTAATCGACCAGCAAGAAGCAAATCATTATGCATGACTGCAATGAAACTAAAGGTCAATGGATATTTTTAAAAAGTCCCATTCAAACTTACCATGAAGTAAGAAAAACACATAAACGTAGAAAAGGAAATCACTTTCTTAGCCATTTTATGTGGTCTTTCAAGGAGAAAGGGAAACGAGCAGCTATTATTTATGAACTGAAGTGAACAGAAAAATCTCAGATCTAAAATATTGTGTTTATATTGACGATGAAGTCAGATTGAAATGTGTAGTTTTTCACAATAAATGGCTGAGAAACACATTCTGTTAAGGAGAGATTTGAGAGATTGCTCTAACCCTTCACACATGGAAGTAGTAAAGAATTGGCTCTTTCTGAGGGACGTCTAAAAAACTGTGTTGTTTTACTCCCTGGATATTTCAACATGATACATTTGTAATTTTACAGTTTTATTGGCCACTTCTCCACCTCTTCTCCCCCCTCTCATGATGTTTGTGGAGCGCGAGTCTCCTGCGCCCGAAATCGTGCAAGCACCTGAATTAATCATGTCACAAAACTATTCCTATCACGCTGTGCGCAACCTAAGGATTTATGGCACTGAGAAATGCCCATTTTTCACAGTTGAGCTTGAACCTCATTGTGGCTTGAAAATGCATATTGTGGCTCATAATGGGATATGGTGGCACACAGGTTACAATGACTTTGAATATTTAGTCTTGCCAATAAACCTTTGTGTTGAGTTTGTACTGTTACTTCATGGTCTTGCAAGTTTTTATTTAACATGAATTTAAATCTGTTCGAGTTTAAAACAGACTTGCCACTTAAGTGAATCAGTTGGTGATCAATGTTCTTCACTTGTTGTGTGGCACAGCAGCCTACAGAGTTTCAGTACGGAATCGTCGGTCTGCGTACAGTAGTGTACTTGAATCAATGGAGGGGTGGTGGTGGAATGGGGAACAGTGTCACTGAGGTTACTGTGGAGTGCTGAGAGAGAGAGAGAGAGAGAGAGAGAGAGAGAGAGAGAGAGAGAGAGAGAGAGAGAGAGAGAGAGAGAGAGAGAGAGAGAGAGAGAGAGAGAGAGAGAGAGAGAGAGAGAGAGAGAGAGAGAGAGAGAGAGAGAGAGAGAAGAGAGAGAGAGAGAGAGAGAGAGAAATCTCAAGAGACGGGAAGAGTGAATCTAGGAGCGCAGAAACGAATATCCTCTCATTCTCTTTTTTTCACCCCATTTCTCGCTTTCTAAGTCTCTTTTAAGCATTACATCAGAATTCTCTAGTTTTGCAGCTAATTTTGTAACGCTTCATTCAAATTTTATAAGGCATTTAGAGATGAAAAAGATGTTATGAATCCCCCTGCTCCAGTCAGCTCTCAGCTGTCTTAGAGTATTGAATGAAGTGAATTGCCGGTCTCTCACTCAAATTCATGTAGCCTAATATTACATCACCTCTAGATCTGTGAACTGCACAATGATTCCACTTTGAGAGACAAATTCATTTCTGTCTAGAATGATTATGTCCACAAGAAATGTAAGAATGGCTGGTGAAATGTTTTTAATTGTTTCAAAAATTAAACGATGATACTAACAAAGAATGACATGTATTAATATTGGTTTCCTGCAAAAATCTGCAAAAGTCTTCTCTTATTTTCAGTAAAAAAGAAAACAATCCATCAAATATATTTAAATAATTAAAATGTTGAGAAGTTGCTTAAAACAAGAAAAAAAAAATAGTTATGGGGAAAGAAAAATGAATTTCTCATTTAATGAAGCAAATCAGACAAATTAATCACAGAAAATCAAATTCTAATTTTTCTGTATAATTTGAGTCATAAATGTATGTGTAGAAGTTAAAATGAATAAAAAAACCTGAAGTTTGAAGTTATTGTTGATGTTAAACAGGGTGATAAATGTTTGGAGGGGAAATGAGGTCAAGGTAAAGGCCAAAGTTACCAGCACAGCTTTACTGCTAAAAAAGCAGAAAATACCCTTTGGATATACCACCCCAAAAATCCTGGGGACGTCAAATTGTGCAGTTGTAGGAGACAACTTTAGCTTTACCACTGCTGCCCTGATCTGCTCCCACTGCTATTGCTCATACACATACATCGAACACATTATTCGTGCCATTTACTCTGTGAGGAAGCGTGCAGCTCACCAGTGTCACCTAGCGTTGCAACACTGTCACCCCACAGTTGGGTTCAAGGGGTTCAGTGAGGTTCTCTGTCAGATTATTCTACAGTGAAATGAAATGCACTCGACACATTTCACTGTGAAACAGGGGCGTAAAGTTTAGAAGACTTCAACTAGGAATTACAGTAGCTGTTCAATTACAGTTTTTCTCAATTGCTTTGGCTCAGTTCTCAAATGTTTTTTTTTTATTTCCCAAAACATTAAGTTCATATCTCTGAACAATTCGCTTCTTGTTCACATCAGATTGGAATTTCTTATTGATTTGAGAAAATTGCAAATGCTTTGACACATGTGTGCAAAGAGTACATACAACTGTCTGCAGTTTGGACAACAAATAATTGTATATGGCTTGTTGATCAAAACTGATGACTCGATTCTTACTTACACTGTCAAACACTTCAGAACTTCTCAGGCATTTTTTATTGTGTAAGCCATCACATTCAAAACGATCTATTCAATTATCATAATTAGTATACATGCATGTATATTCTAAAATATATCTGACATTGACATTGTTTGTAATGTTTGCTAAATTGGCACATGACTTCTAATTGCATTCGCAATCTAATTTCAAATTACCTCTAATATGAATCAACCATTTAACCATTTAACCAATCAACTTTGGGAATATATATATATATATATATATACAGTATATAGAGAGAGAGAGAGAGAGAGAGAGAGAGAGAGAGAGTATATATTGTATATATATATATATATATATATATATAGAGAGAGAGAGAGAGAGAGAGAGAGAGAGGAGAGAGAGAGAGAGAGAGAGAGAGAAGAGAGAGAGAGAAGAGAGAGAGAGTATATAGAGTATATATGGAATGAGGACATTCACAACCCTGAACTGCAGCAACATGCTCATGGAAGAGCAATTGGAAGGCATGTAAGAATACGTGGTGGTGGTAGAGGAAGAAATAATCGAGGAAGAGGTGGAAATAGAAGAGTCAGAGTCTCTGATGAAATCAGAGCCACACTTGTGGATCATGTCATAAATCTGACCATTGCAGGGGATGGGTGCGGCATTCAAGGAGATTTTTTCCACTGTGTGTGGCAATGGTAACATCAGATGTGAAGTTGATAAATCTTT